>PVKS010004389.1:0-93849 GCA_004027875.1 Aplodontia rufa | reverse complement strand
AAAAAAATGAGCTTCGCCATGAAGGAGAGCTAACCAAGCTGTAGGGAATATCTGAAAAGCAACAATGGAAGCTAAAGTTTGGGGAAAATGGAAATATAAAATATTTTATATACTCTGTACAGGACTCTACCAGTTTCTTGAAAAAATTACACATGTAATTACCAGTATGGGTCAGTAACTATGGCACTCTTGAGTATTTATCCCATGACACTGAAAACCTATGTTCACATAAGTTATTGAATCAAATGTTCATCCAAATTATATTTATAATACCCAAGACTAGACACAACAAAAATGTTGTTCACAGATGAATGGTTAAACAAACTGTGGTAACTTCACATCATGAAATACTGTCCAGCTATAAAAAGAAGCATTCCATTGATACATGCACTGATTTGGATGGATCCAAAGGAAAATATGGTGAGTGAAAAAAGTCAAGTTGGAAAGATGACATTGTGTGACTCTATATACCATTCCTGAAATGACAACATTACAGAGACTGAGGGCAAATAATAGACAATAGTAGTTGAGAGGGGAGGCAGGGATGGCTGTGGCTATTAAAACATATCTGAGGGATCTTTATTATAGGGCATGCACACAAGGTTGTGAGTGGGTGATCACTTGTGTGGGTGAGAAGATTAACCTGGGGAAAACTGTAAGAGGACTGGAGGGTATCTCAGAAATCTTCAAAGCTGCCTCTCCTGTCACAAATCCAGAGACTTAGAAGGGCAGAATTGTTTCAGGGTTGACCTCAATTCTACCTAGCACCACCTTGGAGTTTTTCTCTCTGCTTTATTCCAAAGTGTTCTGTAATGACCCCATCATCAGGGGTCCCAGCCTGAGGCATGCTGGAAGACCTTGGTGCTATAGGGCACGGTGGCTTCCATCAAGCATGCAGAAGAAAGCTTGGGAAGTCAAGCAGAAGCCTTCCACAGAGTTGGATCACTAGAGAGATTTTCCTCCAGAATGCCCAGTGGAGCCCTGAACATAGAATCTCAGCATAGATGTCAGAAAATAGACAATCTGCCCACTTGGGGAAGCCAGACATCAGTGTGCAGCCCTAGGGAGTAGGCAGATGGCAACAACTGGCCAGCTTACCAGGTGGGGCTTCAAGGACTTGGAGCCTCCACTAACCACCCAGTTGCAGTGTACACAGAATGATGGACTCAGAACATTAAGATTTAATGTCTTCCCTACTGAGCTTCAGTCCTGCTGGGGAATTATGACCTGTTTATTTTAGCACATGGCTATGAAAGCTTCCCTGGCTGCCCTGCCATTACATCTTGGAAGTATGTAGCTTGTCTTTGATTTTATAGGTCTACACTGTAAGACTTCACTTGGAGTCACAGATGAGACATAGACTTGTACTTTTGAGCAATAATTGGAAAAAATTTAAAATTTTTTGATAGTATTTTGCATTTTGAGAAAGATGTGAAAATTAGAGAATAGGACAGAATGCCATAGTTTGGATGCAGTTTCTGTCACACAAAGTTTCATGAGTTGGAAACTTGGTCCTCAGTGTGACAATGTTAAGAGGTAGTAGAACTTTTAAAAGATGGGAGTTAGTATAAAGTAATTAGGTCATCAAAGTTACTGCTGTTGGAAAACATTAAGGCTGTTCTCTCAGAGTGTTCTAGTTCCTGAGAGAGTGGGTTATTATTAAAAGAGTAAGACTGAGCCCTCTCTGCTCTTTGATTTTCTGTCTCAATGTCACCCCCTCTCACATGCACTCCTGCCATGATGCCTTCCACCATGTTGTGATGCAGCCAAAAGGGCCTTCCCCAGAGTTGAGAAGATGCTAGTACCAAGCTCTTGAGCCTCCAGATATTTAAGCTTAAAAAAACACTTTTATTTATAAATTCACAGCTTTGGTTTTTTTTAATCATAGCATCAGGAAACAGACTAACACATTTTTCTTTGTTTAAATATGCCAGGAAAATTTGCAGAGTATCAATCACAATAATCATGCCACTGCTGCATTAGTGTATGTCTTCTGTTGAGTTGTATTTCCTCCCAAAAATGCATCAAAGTCCCCAGTACCTACGCAGGTGACTTATTTGAAAATAAGGTCTTTTCAGACATAGTTAAGGTGTAAGTTACTGTGAATACAGTGAGTCCTTAATTCAATATTACTTGTGTGTGTCCTTCTAAGATGAGGGAAGGTCACAAAGATAGACAAACAGGGAGAATGAAAGTGATGATAGAAGCAAAGAGCAGAGCAATGCAGTCACAGGCCAAGGGTTGCTCGGAACCCTAGGGATAGGAAAGGAAGTTGGAAGAGATTCTCCCTGGAGAACTTGGAGACAGCACAGCCCTGCCGACACTGTAATTCCAGGCTTTTTAGATCTCAGGATTGTGAGAGAATACAATTTTAAGCCAGCACATGTGTGGCACTTTGCTGTGGAAGTCCTAGGACACTAATGCAGTGTAATTGGGAAGCAAATTATATTAGCACCCATTGAGAGAAGACATATGTCAATCACTGTTTGAGGATTTTCTTCATTCTGTTTTCCATATTTTTACGTCAGATGAGAGGCTGTGACTCCACAGATTCAAGTTCCATTCCTAAATCCATATTTACCAGCAAGTGGCCGACCACACACATTCAAATTCCCTGCATTGTATTTTGCAGAAAAGATTTGTGAACAAGGTGATTTGGTGAAAATTGGTAGATTGTTTCTGTTGCATTCAGAAAAATAATGTTATTAACAATCATAATTGCCACAGTTTTATGACAGATTCATAGCCTAAGGTGATACAGTTTCCAGCTCTGATCTTATTACCCTTCATGTAAACTTTTAAAAAAAAATTACTCAACATTTTTACTCAAATAAGATATTCTCTGAGATTTATTTCAGATATGACCAATTGCTTAAGGCATTGCATTTCATTAGCTATTGATATGCTTCCATCATTCACTAATAATTAGCCATAATTAATTTAGTAAGTGATCACAACATAGCCCCAAAGTGACTTCTTTTATCACAAACTCTCTCAGTTATTCACATTAGTAGTTAGGTATTCTTGAAATAATTGCAATGTTCTTGATATATATTTCAGGAATAGTGTTGACTCATGAACCATTAAAAGATGCATGATCAAGAGAAAGTGTTCATTAAGATAGAGAAGATACATATTCAAATTGCTTTAGTTTGGAGATTAATTATCCAGGAAAAGGTTTCACTATTTATAAAAGCTAAAGGTTATGGTAGAATGGCACATGATGAACACAAAATAGTTCTAATTCTCACCTTCCTCCTCTAACCTTATGAAAGGTAAAGGACATATTTATGTCTTAGACAGCAGTTTCTGCCTTCAGGGATCCAAAGGACATTCTGAAAAGGATAACAATTAAGAACGCTAGAATAATACTAGTGAAATGGGAAGTGAAACATTCCAGGACTCTACAACCATTACAATGTCATGCCAGGGTCCTGAAAATATTCACAGATGTGATCAAATCATAGACCAGTGAAAAGCATTGAGAAATCAGAAGAAAGAAAACATAAGAAAGTAAATATAAGACACCAAAGAAATGGATCTCCAACTCAGTCCCTAAAACAAAAAGTTGATTCACTGTTTTGCAAGGGAGAGAAAGTGAATTGAGAGAAGATGGGCTACCAGGGTTCCTTTCAGAAATGTGTTCTCTGAAATGAGGAGGCAGCCTACTGGTTTATTTCACATCCCTGCTTGCCAGCAATGTGCTGGCACTCAGAAGCCTGGTTGCTAAGGGTCAGTTTATATTGTATAGCTTTAAGTTTGTGCTGGTGGCAACTTGCTGTTAAAGCCAAATAATAATTAGTGTTTTCCCTGGGCAATGGGACTTTTTTTTAAGTTCTGAGAGCATATCTTCTTGCTACATTGCCAATTTGCTAACCAAGTAAAAAATGTAACTTGCTTATGCAGTTCAGAAGGTATATTTCGATAAGCTTGACGCTTAGTTGTGGAAAACTCAGTATATGTTGATAAAATATGAGAGAATTTAATAAAAAGTCTCTGAAAATATTCTGATTTCATTAAAATGGATTTTTCCAGAGGTAACCTTATTTTGTCTTGTTTTTCTGAAAAAGCTTACTACTATAGATAAGGAATTGTTAAACCGTGGAGACACAAGGGTAAGTTGAAAAGACGAGAACTGAGTTTGAGTTCCTCAATGGCTATCACGTTTTTAGTAATCCAACTAACTTCCAAGGTACATATGAAGAGGTGTTTGGTTAGAAGATTATTTAAATGCATGGTCATTATATTAATATCACTGGCATTAGTTCAAAACTCCTAATGGCTCTATAATGGTGAATTAGACTGTGACATGTATAAGCTATAGGGAATGTATTTGTCTAGTTTCTTAAAGCTGAGTATACTCACATTTCAGCAGCCTGATTCTTATACCAGTACCTTGGTTTTTCCCTCTGATATTCATTAACTTACATCCTACTTGGTCCTCTAGAAAATAGAACTTGGGACAAATGTTCAAGCTATAATGTTGTATTTGGGAGAGTCAAACCCAAGGAGCTGAGAGTGATTAAGAGATGGGAATCGGGGCAATTAAGAGTGTCCAATAACGGGCTTTGTGATGAAATTAAAGGGCAGCAGATTGTTCTGCTGGTCTTTGTTTGCTGTGGCAACTGAAATGCCTTTGGAAGAATTACAAGGAGAAAGCACATCTGGGCACAACCCAAAGAAGGGAGATGAACTTGCCAGGTTTCCTGTTTCTTGCTTCTCTTCAGTTAACTCAGGATTCTGAGTGGCATATTTGGTCCCTCTGAAAATCAGCATGGAAAATTTCATCCAAGACTGAAGCAAAGAGTGACCAAGTGAAGAGAGGTCCTACAGGAGGTCTTTGGGCTAGTTAGCTCGAAAATGTCAACTCCATGTAGCTGGTACCTTCAACTAACTTGTGGATTCGGCAAAGAGGTGGCAGTTGGCACCTAGCACATGGAGGGCCATCTCAGCATGGGGACTAAGTGGTGAGCTAATGGTAACCAGTGGGAAAAAGAAAAAAAGAGATAAACCAGAGTTTCCATAAAAGCTGCGAGGTTCATGTGTGTGACACATCTTAGCACTCTGAAAGAAAAAAAGAATTTGGTGTGAATTCCTCACTTCACGATAACTACTACATTGTGTACTGGGTTCCACCTGATAGGGTGGGAAAACTCCCACCAGGATGCCACTTCCTGACTGGATCGTACCTTGCACAAATGCAAGAAGAGGAAGAAATTGGCATGATATAAGTCCTCCAAGTCACCTACTCACCAACACCCACTTGCTTGCTTTAATTTGTATCTTCACAATTTCATTTTGCTCCTTAAGTATATATAAATAAGCAGAACAGTGAAAGGAACGATGACTTTGATCCTTTTTTTTTAAGTTTAGAATTTCTCATTGACCATTCCTCTCAGTGCAAGTATTGAACTGATTGTAATATTAATTTGTTAACACCTATTTATAGATGTCTAGTTTTTATTGTTTAAGTAAAAGTGAGGTAGAGAAATGAACACATTTGGAATAAAACCAGGAAGAATACGTTAAACAGTGAAAATTCTTTTTGCAGGTTATTTTTACTTGTTTAAATACCTTATGTTATTTAATGCTTAGGGTCATGAACTTACGCATTTGTAGAAAGGAAATAATAGTGGAGAAAGTCACTACCAACAGATGGGTTAAATGATTTCGGTTACATGTGATATAAAAAGCAATCCTAATAGATTTAAGCAATGAAGGGAATTGGTTGGCTGAGGTAATTGAAAAAGCTCTAGCAGTAGAACTATGCCATGTTCTGCCCAGCTTTGTTTTCCGACTGGCTGCAGGCTCTTTGACCCAATGGCTGCCTTGGTTTCCTTTCTTACATGCAGGTGCCAGTATATTCCAAAAAATATAGAGCAATTGTCCTCCAAAATTCCCAGAAAAGAGTGCCAACATACATTTTATTAAGGTAACTAGTCAGCCACAACACTAATAAATGAGGGTGGTGGAGTATGGTGCATGCTGATGGACCTATTCTCCATCTTTCAATGGAAATTAAAGGCTGTTGAGAAAGAATAAAGGAGGCATAGATAATGGGGAGACGTCCAATTCCCATATTATCTGACATAATAGTGGATTTTATGAGAAATCAAGGCAGAAATAGAAATAGACAGTCACTCTCGAAAATGAAGTATGGGGGGACTGGAGTGGTGGCTCAGCAGTTGGAGTGTCTGCCACACACGCACAAAGACACAGTTTCAAACTCCAGCACCACATACACAACTAAGTGTTTAAGAAACAAAGGTCAGATGAAAGACTAAATAAAATTGTTTCTCTCTCCCTCTCTTAAAAAAAATAAAGTATGGGATGATGGGAAGGGTCCTCCCAACTTAGTAAAGAAAAAGTTTCTAACATGCTAGGAGTAAGTCTTTGCACCCTACCTTCCCGGAAGTGTGATTATGAAGTTGGTGTCATTGTGATGTATTGCTTCTTCTACCTTAGAGAACTTGGTAGATCATGGAACATGGGCTTATTATACCTAGCAAGGTATTTTCCAGTAATTGATAAAATCATAATGACTGTTAGTCCATTATAGACTAACCAACCTGTGAACATTTGTCATTCCATTGAATACGTTTACATACAGACTTAAAATAGTGTATATGTGCTTCACCTTCTTCAAAAGTCTCTTCTATTATTTATGTGGTTATTACTTTGGTCTTCCTGAGATAGTCAATATAATAAAAGATTTTGAATTTTCTATGACAGATTAACAAACATACTGAAAAAGAAAATGAACAACAATTAATTTCATTTAGAACATCAAAGACTAAGCTTCAGCTTTGTGAAATATGTTTGAGATTTTTCTTTTAGACAAAGTAGTATGAAATTGCAAAATATTTGCTATGTCTTATCACATTTTACCAATTCTTCTTGAAGTCAGGGACTGGAGTGGAGGCTCAGCAATTATGGCACTTGCCTGGCATGTACGAGGACGCAGGTTTGAACCCCAGCACCTCGTATACAACCAAATGTCAGAGCAATGAAAGCCACATGAAAAACTAAATAAAATTGATTCTCCTTTTTTTTTAAATTCTACTTGAAGTCTATATGGCTCTAGATCTTGGGAGGTAAAAAGAAAATTTTGTAAAATATTT
Source organism: Aplodontia rufa (assembly GCA_004027875.1). NCBI lineage: Eukaryota > Metazoa > Chordata > Mammalia > Rodentia > Aplodontiidae > Aplodontia > Aplodontia rufa. The sequence continues at coordinate 86,728 of PVKS010004389.1, read as the reverse complement.
AAAATTTAAAGGCTATATGTATTTCATTTCCAAAACTTTACAGTTAAAATGAGTTTAAAAATCAGTTCAATCATTGAAGGTTGTTATTATTCACCCATTAAATTAACAAGTAAAATGGCAATGTAAAAGAAATTGACATTGTTGGTTTTAATTAAGAACTTTTTACTCTTCTCAACTCTTCTAGGGAAAAATCACAGTACTCAAGGCTTCTTTATAAAGAAATATTATAATCCTCTCAATCCTCTCAGTGGTAGTTCTCACAAACCAACTGTGAAAAATGCAGTAATCAATGTTACATAACAATTTGCTTTGAAAAGACTAAGAAGAGAACATAAAGGAAAAAAAAGTATATATGTAAAAATCCTTACTGGATAGCACTCCAAAGTTAAAACAAAACTCATCTGTTCTTGCCTGTTCATTTCAATCAATAATTATTTTAGTGAGAGTACTGAAATCTCATACAAATTTTTAAAAACTGTAGAAATGGGTTCTGATTATAACCTTGAAAGAAATAACATATTTTTCTTCAATTGTATTCTCCCACATTTTCTAAACCTCTTGTTAGATAGTTGTATGAGCTGAATATTAGTAAGTTTGGCATTGAAATGTTTAATAATGTAGCACTTTACCCTTGATATAATCATTGATAAAATCAATTTAATGACAGCACCTGATTTTTGGAGTTGGTTATTATTATCCCTATGATTTCTACAGAGTAAAAGTGATTACTTTATGGTGCAATCAAGCCAGGGTGAATTTTAACAAATTTAGATTTGCAAACAGGCTTCATGGGTAGACATGTGACAAGTTGAACCATGTTCTCATAGAGTACACGGATCTATGTCCACTTGCACTATCTATGGTGGTGTGACCTAGAGAGTACCACCCACACACATTGTGTGTCTGCAGGAGGCATAAAGCATGGCTGTAAAACCACAAACAAGGCCAGTCTGTTGGGATTTGAGTCCTGGTTCTATTGCCTCTTAGCAAACAAGTATTTGGATGACTTTGTTCAGTTTACTTATTTTTCTCTGAGAATCAATTTTATCAAGTGTAAAATGACATAAAGAGATTAACCTGGCGTACCATAGAGATTAAAAGAATAAAGAATTTGGGGCATTATTTGGTACTAAGTAAGCACTGTACTAGCACTTGTCAAATGAATGAGCCAGCAGCTTTACATAAATGTTTCTCATTTCCTATGACCATCATAATTGGTAGAATTTGATTTTTCTAAGTTAGAAATGAAAGTTTGGAGAGCCTTAGGAATTTGCTGAAGGGTGTTCACTTGGTGGGAGGCAGAGCTGGGGTTTGAGCTCAGATCTCCTGGGCTCCAAAGCCTGTGATCTTTCCATTGTGTGACCTGTAGCCATATGATCAGTTTCCAACGGAAAAATATGCACAGAGCTAGGACAAAGTGTGGCAGCAGAATGTGTATGAGGACCTGCTGTCTCCAGCTGCCATGAGCATCATGAAAGCGAGATCATTCTTGAGCTGTTTCTGGAATAACAATAATGCGTCATTTGTGAAGAAGCAGTGCCTGGGCAGGGTCAGTATGAGATTGTGGGCAAACTCCTCCCCTCACATGGCAATCTCAGGGCGCAGAAGAATCCCAGACCCTCTCCGCGATGCCTGCTGGTTCCCAGTGGTGGAAAAGGATGGCTTGCCTTTGTTTCTTATGCAAGCATGGGGAGGCATCATCCATGTGAAAGCGCTTTCAAACGGCCAATGGTGACATTTTCCATGAGAGCAAAGTAGCACTCCTAGATCCTCAATCAATGTTTCCCTTTTCCCCAGGCTATGTTTGAAAATCTAACATTTGGAAATGCTTCCATGGTAAAACATTGGCTGATAAAGACGTATTTGATTAGCATTGACAGCTTCTTACTCCAAAACTCATATGGCTACGTTGTAGTTCCAACCCATGGAATGTTAAGTCGGGTTATATTTTTCCAAATACTAGGAAAGTAAGCTTGGATAACTGTGTATTCTTTGATACCATACCAATTATGCCATAATATGAATAAACTACATTCTCTTGAGCTTTATATTTTAAAAAATATAAAGTATGGTATATGTTTAACTTCTGGTTTCCCAGCCTTCAGACTCATTGAAGATTAAAACTATTGCTGCCAGCACATTCATGCTAGAAGTTTAAATTGACTGCAGAAACATGAACATGGGTGCAAAAATGGAATGGTATCAGGAAAGGGTACCCGTTCTGCAGGGACTTACAGGCACTGGCAGAGACTTGGACTTTGGCCCTGCAGTGGAAGCCATCATTAAAGGTTCATCGGAAGAAGAGCAGGATCTGATTTTCTTTCAAAGCAATGGTTCAACTGCTGTATTGACACTAGCCTACAGGCCAAGAGCGGAAGCAGAGATGGCTGGTAGAAAGTTGTCACATTTCACAGAGAAACACTGACTTTTATCTTACCCATGTCTTTTCCCGTTATTGATGTGACCTTTAGCAAATTGCTACATCCTCCAGGACATAAGTTTTCTTATTTATAAAAAGAGAAAACTGGTTCCTGTTTTGTTCAGCTTTTTCACTGCTCTGAGTAAAAGACCTGACAAGAACAATTTTAGAGGAGGGAAGGTTTATCTGGGGGCTCATGATTTCAGAAGTCTCAGTCCATTGATAGCTGACTCCATTCCTCAAGGCTTGAGGTGAATCTAAACATCATGGCAGAAGAGTGTGGAGGAGGAAAGTGGCTCAGAACATTGCAATCAGGAAGCAGAGAGGAGATAATTTCAGCTCACCAAATACACACTACAAAGGCATTTCCCCAAGAGCCCACCTCCTCCAGTCATGACCTGCCAGTCTGCAGTTACCACTCAGTCCCTATTAATAGGGATAAATTCACTTATTTCTTTTAGGTTCCAATAACCCAATGATTTTGTAAAAAATCAGAAAAAAATCAGAATGGTGTGGGTGTAAATTCAGGCCAGGTGTTTATTGGGATTTGCTGCTTCAGGGCCAAATTCACCTGTGCTGCCATAATGAGAGCAGATATGGGAAATGATGGCTGGCAGGGGAAGCAGAGCTCAGGAAAAATGGCACACAGGGAAAATGGTGCTGGACCTCCACTGGGTAGCTGCTTTATAATTTTAGGGAAATGAGAGAAGTCAATGGGGTTGGCCTTTGGGAGATGGCTAGTGGATCCATCAATCCATTGGAGCTTGTCTGCCAGCATCTTGGTTGGCTGTTCTTTTGGCAGGCAAGCTGCCCTGTGCCCTGCCCCTTAGCCAGCCACCTTGGTGGGCTAGCTGAAGACACGCCCCCAGCCAACGGCTGGGGAGAAGCCTAACAGATTTCACCTTTAATTCTTCTTGCATTATCTCACATATGAGTTTTTTGGGATGGCTAGTGTCCAAAATATAACAGTTCTAAAAGTTTTTAACTCTTTTTCCGGCTCTGGAAATACGCTAGCCATGAATTTGTACATTTTATAAAAAGCAGTTATCCCCAATACTTAATAAACTACTGATTATTTTAAATATCATTATTTTCCTAGCCTACTGTCAGATAATCATCAATTGTTCAATAAACAAGTTCTTGAGAAATTACAGAGCATATAGTTATAATTTGACAAATACTTGGTGAGTTGAAAAATATAATCTACTAAAAACTACTCTCGTGCTTGTGTCTCTTTCACCAAAGGAAAAGAGAGGCAGAACAGCGTGCAATTTGGAGTTGTTAGTTGTGTGGTTGTAAAGAAGCTTGAAAGATGCACAAGAAATTATTAGTACTGACCCAAATCCAGAATGGCACATTTATTCATATAGACCAAAGAACTCAGAAAAAAAGAACCAGGAAAAAAGTAAATGCTGATTAACATTTAAAATATTCAAGGTGAATTTAAATATTTGGGTATGAAAATATTTCAGAATTTGAGGTTAGTGATTTTTTTTATTATAGCAATAAATGCTTTATAAATTGTTCAGCGGTGTTAAACATTGATTTCCTGTTTCTTAATTAATTGGGATTGCTCAGTAAATCTTCTGTGTGATTGCTTTTCAATAGGGCATCTATGTAACATGTTCATCCTCTAGTTTCTAAAATATCATGTAAATTAAGTTAAATTTAAAATGTATGAATTGTTAGTTGCTTTGGAGAATTTCTTAGTGATCTCCTTAAACAAAGTTAATTATTTGAGTAAAGAGGGAAAGTTTTGCTTTTTTTTTTTAAAGAGAAGGACAGCGAGAGAGAGAGAGAGAAAGACAGAATCAATTTTATTTACTTTTTCATGTGGCCTTCATTGCTCCGAGACTTCGCTGTGTACATGGGTGCTGGGGTTTGAACCCATGTACTTGCACATGCCAGGCAAGTGCTATAACTGCTGAGCCACTGCTCTAGCCCTGAATTAACTACTTTTGAAGCAGACTAATTTCAGCTCAAACTCTGATTCTGAGACTTACATACTCTGTGACCTTGAGAAAATGTCTTACTTTTGTTTGAGATTCAATTTCCCCCTAAAATATTTATAATAGAATTAAAAGACATAATATGCTTAACAAAGTGTCCAACAGGCATTCCAAAATTGTTATAATTCTTTGAGATTTTTTTCCTTGATGTTCCTTTTTGTCTTTATTTCCTTGGAAACAAGATTCTGGAGGAGACTTCAAAGGGGGAAGTTTAAAGTTATTCTTCTGTACATAGTCTCAACTATTATAGGATTTTTTTTCCCAGAGGACATTATAGACTGCAAAGAGAAACGAGAGCTATTTTTAAATTAACATTTTATTGCACATGCTGATTTTGACAGCTACTGGTAATACCAATACAGGGAAGAGAAGAATTGAACTAGAGAGAAATGTAGCACATGAACCTCTACCATGAGATTAGTCCTCTGCTGTGTCTTTACTTCGCATGATATTAATACGATCATCTTCGGTTTCTTCTCATTGGTTCCCTTATTTTATATATGTCTAATTTCCCCCCATTCTCTAAACTCCAGAAACTAGAAAAGCTGCACAGTCTTCTCAAATTAACCTTTGGAAACACAATTTTAAACAAATACAAATATCACAATAAGAGCATTTGCAGTTTATTGTTGGAGAAGATAACACATCAAGATACTCAACAAAAGGTCATGGAAATGTGCAATAGAAAAATTAGACTAAATTATAATGATATACATTTTAATTGGGAGAAATTTATATTAATAGAAAGTGTGAGGTACAAAGGGCATCATATAAAGCAAAATAAAGGAATTCAGAACTGAAGTAGTGTTTACTCAATTAATATGACAAGTGTTCATTAAGCATCCAATATGTGTTGGACCAATTGTTAAATTCTAGGAGTAAAATAATGATTAAAACAGACAAAACTAAAAACTTCCTCATAGAGTTTATTTTCTAAGGGGAAAAATAATAAACAAAACAAATAAATAGCATAAAATATAAATATGTTGGATAATGTGCCAATGAATAGGGTAATAAAATTAAATGCAGATGATAGGATGTACAATCTTGGGGGAAAGGGTGATGGGTTTTAGAAAGGGTGGTCAAGGAATGTCTCCTGGAGATGAAGATTGCTAAGAAAAGACTCGAAGGAAGGGAGAATGAGCCATGTTGTTAAGTGGGAAGGCGTTAGCAGAGATTACAATGAGCCCAGTTTTCCTGGAGTGCCTGATATGCTAGGGGAACACCTTGGCCTCAGTGGACCATTGTGGACAGGGTAGAAGGTGCACTGGATGGGTACCCATGCCACAGCTGGTGGAGGCTTCTAGCTCTAAGTAAAAACCAGTTGACTGATTCCTTCCTCGTTCCCTCCTTCCCTCCCTTCCTTCCTTCCTTCCTTCCTTCCTTCCTTCCTTCCTTTCTTCCTTCTTTTCTTTCTTTTTCTCTAACCACTGTTTCTTTCCTTTTCCTTTATTTTCCAAGAGAGAGGAACAGTGAGAGAGAGAGAGAGAGAGAGAGAGAGAGAATCAATTTTACTTAGTTTTTCATGTGACTTTCATTGCTCTGGCACTTTGTTGTGTATGAGGTGTTGGGGTTCGAACCCACATCCTCACACATGCCAGGCAAGTGCTGTAATCACAGAGCCACTGCTTGAACCCCTCTAACCCCTGTTTCTGATGTGAAAATCCATTAGAATGTTTTGATGTTTTATTAAAGCATTACAATTATACATAGCAGTGGAGGTCATTTTGACATAAGCAAACAAACATGCAACAAAATTTGCTCCATTTCAGTTTCTAGTACTTCCTCTTTTCCTCCTCTTTCCACATCCTGTCATTGTTCCTCTACTCTTCTGATCTTCCTTCTATGTACTTATTTTTTAATTGGTACTTCATAGATAAACTTGAAGATGTAATTATTGTGTTCTATTCATATATGTGCATAGCATAAGTTGGTCAATTTAATTCTGAAGTTCCTCCCTTTTCCCATCCCTCTTATCTTCCTCTCTACCCGCTTCCTCTACTCCAGTAATCTCCCTTTTGTTTCATGAGAGCCTCCTCTGCCTTCCCTCGTTATTTTACTCTAGCATATATAAGAGAAAACATTTGATCCTTGACTTTCTGTGTCTGACTTATTTCACTTACCGTGGTGTTCTCCAGTCTCACACCTTTATCAGTAAATGCTATGATTTCATTAATCTTGATGTCCTAATAAAGGTCTATTGTGTATACACACCTCATCTTCTTATCCATTCATCTGTTGATGGGCATCTAGGCTGTTCCATAACTTGACTATTGTGAATTGCACTGTTATAAACATTGATTTACCTATATCACTACAGCATGGTGATGTTAGTCCTTTTTGATAAATACCAAGGGGTGGGACGGCTGAGTAATATGGTGGGCTCATTCCTAGTGTTTTAAGAAATCTCCATACTGCTTTCCAAAGTGCTTATATTGCATTGCATTCCTGCAAGCAATGTACGAGTGCATCTTTCCCCCATATCCTCAACACCATTTATTATTTGAATTCTTGATGATTGCCATCCTAACAGGAGTGAGATATAGTCTTAGTGTAGCTTTGATTTGCATTTCCCTGATTACTTAGAAGGTGAACACTTTTTCCACGTATTTATTAATCAATTTCTTCTTTTGACCTATGTCTGTTTATCTGTTTAATTATTTTGACCATTTATTGATTTTTTTTAGTGTTAAGTTTTCTGAGTTGTTTAGAATATTTTGAGGAGGGAGCAACATGATCAAATCTATTATTCTAAATGGATCACAATGGCTATTTTGTTAGAACAGAATATAGGGAAAGCCTGTTCCAATTGGAAGTTCTTCTATGGTAAAGCATTAGGTTGACTTTCAGTTAACTTACAGCCTTTCCTGACTCCACTTTCGGCTGTCAACATTTTCTTGAGATTATCACAAGATATTCTGGACGTAAATTTTCATATTTGTTAGACAAGCACATTGGACTAGAGACTTAAACTTCTGCCAAGTCTGGTGATTTATTTTTTTATGATTCTAACTTAGTTTTAAGAAATATTTTTCTACAAGATTCTTAGGCCAAATGTGGTTAAATGCAAAAAGAGGGAGATTTGTAGATTATACAACAATAATCTTGACAAGATATGTAAGTTAGACTAGGACAGTAACATTGTGGGAGAAGAAAAATGTTTGAATTTTTGGTATATATCAGAGGCAAAACCAATACCAATAGTTAATGATCATCCATCATCAATTATGTACATAGACACAAAAGAAAACAATGGGTAGAAATTGCATCTTTTTTTAACTCCTGAGCAGAAAGAAAAGTAGAATCACCATTAACTGAGTTTAAAGAATAATAAAAAAGTTAATAAATAATATTGGTGGTAAGGTTGAAGACTAGGCACTGAGTTTTAAATTGTTTCACTTTAAGGTGTGTATCAGATATCTGTATGGAAATTTTGGTAAGTATAAATTTTGAATGTTACAGTGTAAAACCAGTAACCTCACACTCGGGACATCTGTAATTTCTAAATATTTATACTGAGCTCAAATCCTTCAAAATGTAGAATTTAGAGGATAGGACTGGATTGAAGATCTAAATTTGCAAGTCCTTAGAATATAGGTGATGTTTTTAAAATGAGACTGGATGAGATCACCTTAGGAGTGTGACTAGACAAAGAAAATGGATTTAAGTACTAAGCCCTGAGCACATGATAAGTAGATTTTTTAAGTGATTAAAAGAAACTCAATGAGAGGAACAAAGTGCCTCAAAATTACTTTTTATTTGCTGATTGCCTCTAAATATGATATTTTCTCAAACTTAAAAGAAAAATTACATGAAATATATAATTCAATTCTAATTTTCAATATTTAGATATTATGATAGAATATATGTGGATACTTTTCACACTTGATGTCAAGTTTTTAACCCTGATATTTGCTGTTGTATTGATGATTTCTTATGGAATTTCTTTCAGCCTTGATCAAAGAAGGACATAGAAATTAGCTTTACAGTGATGAAATTTAAAGAGTCATGTTTTCGGGGCTAGAGTGGTGGTTCAGCCGTTATGGCGCTTGCCTGTCACATGCAAGTACACGGGTTCAAACCCCAGCACCAAAAGCAACTAAGTGTCAGAGCAACAAGGGCCATGTGAAAAACTCAATAAAAATTGATTCTCTCTCTCTCTCTCTCTTTCTCTCACTGTCCTTCTCTTCTAAAAAAAAAAGGTCATGTTTTCATCCCCAGGCTAGAAAAAGAAGTAGCAATTATTTGAAAATTTGGATCACTACCATGATGAAAAGGAGACAAGGATTTAAGTGTCAACATGAATATAAAATATCTCTACAGAGTCTTGAGTGACTCTAAGTGCAGCTGGGGATATAGCTCAGTGGAGGAACACTTGCTTACTATGTACGAGGCCCTGGATTCAGTCCCCAGTACCACACACCCATAAAACAAAGCCCTTGAATCTAAGTGGAATCTCAGAGATTGGTGAGACTTTTAGATCTGAAAGATGACATACTCCTGTGGACATGTCATTAGCACTGATAAATTCTGTTAGGTGAGATTCTCATCTAAAATGTCTTGTCATTGGTCATCTCTTGGGTGGATTTGACCTTGCATTTTAATTTTTGAGTCTTTCATCATTATCTCCAACAATAATTTCCAAGGTATTTCATGAACTCCCCATCCAAGTTGGGTAAGAGAATAATTCATATTAGATATTAAGGCATGCTGTCCTTGCTAAATCAGAAGATAGAAACCACATGTTAATTAGGGCAGTTTAATGTAAGGAATTATTGAGTATCACAGGGGATTGGAGTGGGGACAGATAGCTACTGAGAGATAAAGACAACTGTAAACAACACAGAAACAGCAGAAATAGGTGCTGCCACCAGCTCCTAGGAAGAAAAGAACATTGAAGAGGACATTCCCACTCCAGCACTGTGACCCACACCTTGTTGTGAAGGTGTGACCCAGCTCATTGGCTGAGAATTTCCTTGAGATACCTCTTGAGAAGTTCTCTGAGGATCTTCATAAGGGAGTGAAAGGGATTGATGAACTCAGAAAGGTTCTAGGCCCTAGAATTCCCTATGAGACTGTTCTAAGGTGTGCTGAGGGAGCGGTCCATGGAAGGTGCTGAGGAGGTGCAGGGGAAGTGGTCCTGGTCCATGGAAAGTGCTGAGGAAGTGGTCCATGGGAGGTGCAGAGGAAGTTGTCAATGTGAGGTGCAGAGGAAGTGATCCATGGGAGGTGCAGAGGAAGTGGTCAATGGGAGGTGTTGAGGAAGCAGTCCATGAGAGGTGCAGAGGAAGAGAGGAAGTCGTACTGGTCCACAGGGGGTGCGAGGAAGTGGTCCGTGGGAGGTGCTGATGAATTGGCCCACGGGAGTTGCTGTGCCTGGCTAGTTTTTTGCCAAGTGCTACAGAAAGCAGCAGCACCCCAGGGCTGACAAGAGATAGCCCTTCCTCCTCCTGCATTCCTGCCTTCCATAGGCAAAGGATACAGGAGTGAGGGCCCAGAGGCAAGAGACTGAGAGTTGGCAGAAGGCCCTTCTTTGGAAAAGTAGTACAGAGCCGCTTTACAGTGACCACATCAAAGTGTTCCTAATTTCAGTGTTCTAGCCTTCAAAATCCTTGCTGTTGTTATTTTTAATTTGAATTCTGGAGTGCACACAAATCATTTCTGTGGTTCAAATTATTTCATGTCCAATCATGTCTGCATCCTGAAACTATATGTAGTGAGTACCGTTGCCAAAATTTCTCTCATAGGTTAAGATCTATGATATAAAATGATCAGTGCAAGCAATAGTAAGTTTTTTCCCTTCTTGTAAAAAGTCTTAAGTGTATACTTTAAAAATATTTCAGACAATTCTGAAAAAAAAATTTCTTGGATATTCAAGGTGGTCCCATTCTTCCTAGACCTTTCATGGTCCTCTGTGTTGAAAGGGGTTGACCAGGATCTGACATTCACCCTCAATGTTCTACCACCGGATTCTTTTATAGACATGAAGCATTCTGCTATGGCAACAGAGCTGTGCGAGCTGCTACATTCCACCTCATGGATGGCAGGAAGACCAAATGAGATGTTTGAAACATCCAGGGAAAGGCTGAACCCAGATTTGAGCTTAGGTCTGTGACAGTCCATGAGATAGCCAATGCTTTTGCCATTCAGAATCATCTGCAGATCCCAACGTTCGCTTTGCCTGAGAGATTGGGAGAAATGCAAAATCGTAGGTCCTGTTTGAGATCTATGAGTGGTGTGTGTGCATTAGTTTCTGCAAAACACTGGTCTATGCCTCACAGACTTTTGTCACTGCAGACAGCCTTTGTACATTCCAAGATCTTACGCTGGTTAATGCTGAGATCTCCTGATATTTGCAGTGAATTCTTAAATCCAGCTGACAGCATTCACTAGAAGACCTGCTTATGGTACGTGGTACACATACATATAGGTATTTACAGGGATGCACACATATACCTTGTAGACAGAAAAAGAAACAAAAGCTTAGTGGGAATCTTAACAAAAATATAGTTATTTGCATAGGTTGATTTAATAATTTTTACCAGATTATGATACATAATCTGTTGTGATCAGGAGAACCACCTGCAGAATAGTTACTCTCTTTCATTTGATATGTGTGAAATCCGCATGCAGCAGGAAGAGAAAATGTAATAAATTGTGGGTGTAGGCATCTCATTTATTTCCAGATTACTGGTTGCCAGACTCTTTGTTTTTCTCCACTTTATTAAAACTCCAAAAATATTGAAAGGACTCCAGGCATCATTTACTCTGCATCTGGAAAGGGCCCCCAGTGTCAAAGTATTAAACATATTTATCACTTCAAAGTCATTGCTTTGTGATGTTTGGACGATTTTAATAAAGCAGTAAACACTGCAGAAATGATGAAGCAAGGTTTTTGTGCAGGCATTCGGAGACATTGAGCTAGGCCTAGGAACTCACACCTACAGAGCAGCATTTTGATCACAAAAACAATTGGCGGCTGGGGCTGTGGCAGTATGTTTTCTGCTACTGAGTTCTTACTCTTCAAACTCCCTTTTATTCTTCTGATTTTGTTTCAAAAATATATTTTTAAAAAAATCCATATAACTTTGATATTCAAAAACATGACTATGTGTAATTTATAGAAAATATACAAAAGTGTAAATCCATAATCCCCACACCTATATTTTGGTGTAAGCATGCACGAGGTACCAGAGTGGAGCTGTTGACAACCCAGTCCTCCTTAAGCTTCTGTTTGAATTAGGAGACCTGATGGTCCAGGGGGAGATTACAGTATTAGCAACTGGCCAGCATGGCTACTGGGGATTTGTTGTACCTCTCCCAGGGCAGTGGGGAAGTTGGGCTCTATTTTATACAGTCTGATTTAGCATGTTGACAAGCAGATTAACCTATGGAATTAATCCCCCTAATTCTAATTGTGTAACACTGAGAATATTCATTGACTTTTCTATGGCTTGGTTCCTTCCTAATTCAAGTGGAAATAAAAGGTATACCTACCGCCTGAAGTGTTGTCAGCATGTTAAGAAGTAATACCTTAAATGCTTAACAAGTGCTCAGTAACGTTAATTGCAGTTATTCTGCCCTTTTGAACATTTTGTCCATGGTATTTCTCCATATATATGCGATTAAATATTCCTTATAGATGTGCTTTCTAATGTCTGTTAAAATTACAATTTTATACAGACTATGGTCTGTATACCTATTTCCTGCGTTTATTGAACAATCTAGGGAGCACCCAGTTTTTGCTATTTTAGATTAATTATGGCTAGTGTTCTCACACGTAAATCTTTGTCCAAATTTCTGATTATTTATCTACGAAAAGTCTATTAGTTGACTGGAGCAATGGCTCAGTGGTTTTCGCGCTTGCTCAGCATGCACGAGTATGCAAGTTCAAACCCCAGCACCACGTACACAATGAAGTTTCGGAGAAGCAAAGGCCACGTGAAAAACTAAATTAATAAAAAATTCTCTCTCTCTCTCTCTCTCTCTCTGTCCCTCTCTCTTAAAAAAAAAGGCTATTAGTTGAATACATAGAAAAATGTTAAAAGACCTGTTGTAAAAATAAGTATGCCAGAGCCTTACTTAGCCTTGTCTCTGAAGGTCACATGCGCTGTGAGTTACTGATCCACCTCTGGCCACTGATAGGTTCTCAAAGGATGAAGTTGCACAGTGGATGTGGGGATTTTGCTTTTATAGGATGTGTCTAAGCTGCATTCATATACCATATACAAGAATGCTGTTAGCTAAAGTGTGGGGAGCTCCATTGATCATTTTTGAGTACTATCTACTATGTCCTGTGCCAGCTATGTGCACAGGAAATGTCTTAGGAAATATTTTTGTACATATGAAACATAAATATAAGCATGAGATAATCATTTATTTGAATTTTTAAAAATATTGTAGTTAAAAATTATATTTCTTTTTAAATATATATGTTCACATTATTATGAAATAGAAATTTGGAGTGCTTATATGAGTTCACTTGTATGAGCTTCCTGTGACTATTATAAAACACATAACCACAAACTCGGAGATATAAAACATTGATCCAAAAGCTTGGCCCACAATTCTGGGGACCAGAAATCTGAAATGAGCATTACAGGGTGAAAGTCAAGGTGCACCGCTGGCACACAGGGGCTCTAGAGGGGCATCTGCTTCTTGCCTCTGCCTGCTGCTGGTGCCTGACAGCTCCTAGGCATGTGGCCACATCACCCCTTTGTCTGATGAGACACTGAGATGTCATGTGGCCAGCCGTGCACTTCAGGATAATCTCTTCATTTGAAAATCCGTAATTTATTCACATCTGGGAAACTTTACCGTGTAAGGTCACATACACAGGCTTCAGGAATCAGAACATGATCTGGGGCCACTAATTTAGTCTGCTGCAAGTTTTACTTCTGAAAATTTCCTCAGCATTAAGACATCTGGAACATGAAGCATGGAACTTAAAGACCTTGAGACCAGTGCTATTTTACTTAACAATTCTGAATTATGGGGGCTGGAGCGGTGGCTCAGTGGTTTCCGTGCTAGCCTGGCAAGCACAAGGACCCGGGTTCAAACCCCAGCACCACGTACACAACTGAGTGTTGGAGCAACTAAGGCCATGTGAAAAACTAAATAAAGTCGTTTATCTCTTTCTCTGTCTCTCTCACTGTCCCTCTCTCTTTAAAAAAAAAAAAATTCTGAATTATAATCTATGTTAAAAAGCCACATATCTTTAGTGGACATTTTTTTGTAGGGGGCACTGGGGATTGAACCCAGGACTGCTTAACCACTGAGTCACATCACCAGCTCTTTTTTTGTTCTTGTTTTTTATTTTGAGATAGTTTCTCGCTAAGTTGCTTAGGACCTCGCTAACTTGCTAAGACTGGCTTTGAATTCGTAATCCTCCTGCCTCAGCCTCCTGAGCCACTGAAATTACAGGCATGTGCATTGTGCCTGGCTTCAGTGAAGCATTTGAACAATTATTTTTCTTTTAAAAAATCTCATTGAGGTTATAATTATCATTCAATAAACTGCCTGCATTTAAGGTGTACATTTTATGAGATTTGCCATGAGTAAAAATGTGAATGTACCGGTACAATCCATCTGTCTTTGTACCCTTGACAAAAAACAAATTAAGTCTTGTGAGAACGTCTTTGACTACTCCCAAATGCTGAAGTGTTGCTCCTAAGTTTTATTCTAGCAGTTAAATGGTAGCTGGTTTAACTCCTAGTTCCTTGATCCATTTAGATCCATTTGATTTTTGTGCAAGGTGAGAGATAAGGATCTAATCCCAACTTCCTGCAAGTGGCTGTTCAGTTTGTCCAGCACCATTTGTTGAATAGGCTGTCTCTCATCCATATTATGTTTTGATCCCTTTGTCAAATATCAGATGTTTAAAGATTTGTGGGTTTGTCTCAGAGTCTTCTATTCCATTGGTCTTCATGCCTATTTTGATACCAGTACCATGCTGTTTTTGTTACTGCAGCTCTATAGTGTAATTTTAGATCTGGTATTGCAAAACCACCTGTTTCATCTTTCTTGTTACCAATGTTTTCGCCATTCTGGATTTCTTGTTATTCCAAATGAATTTGAGAATTGTTTTTTCCTATATCTGTAAAGAATGACATTGGTATTTTGATGGAGATTGCATTGAATCTGTATAGCACTTTTGACAGAATGGCCATTTTAATTATATTAATTCTGCATAACCAAACACATGGAACATCTTTCTGTCTTCCCAGGTCTTCTTCAATTTCTGTCTTCAATGTTCAATAATTTTCATTGTAGAAGTCTTTTAATTCCCTTGTTAGATTAATTGCCAAGTACCTTATTTTTTTAAAGATATTGTGAATGGTACCAATTTTCTAATTTCTTCTTCTGCCCTAGTATTTTTATTGTATGGGAGAGCTGTTGATTTATGGGTGTTGATCTTGTAGACTGTCACTTTGTTAAATCTGTTTATAAGCTCAAGCAGTTTTCTGGTGGAGATTTTGGGGTCTTCTGCATGTAGGATCATGTTATCAGCAAAAAGGGATAGTTCAACTTCTTCTCTTCCCATTCTTATCCCTTTGATTTCCTTCTATTGCCTAATTGCTCCAACTAGGGTCTCGACTAAATTGAAAAAAAGTAGTGAGAGCGGGCTGCCTTGTGAAAATGCTTTCAGCTTCTCTCCATTTAGCTTTATACTGGCTGTGGGTTTCTCATATATGGCCTTTCCATAGTTGATATGTTTCTTTGATCCCCATCTCCAGATTTTTTATCATAAATGAATGATGGATTTTATCAAAGACCATTTGTGCTTCAATTAAGATGATCATATGCTTTTCATCATGAATTCTGGTTAAGTGATGAATCACATTTTTTGTTTTGCATATGTTGAACCAGCCTTGTATCCCTGGAAGGAAGCCCACTTGATCGTGATGAATTATCTTAATGTGATTTTGAATGAACTTTGCTAGAACTTTATTAAGGATTTTTGCATTGAAGTTCATCAGGGTCATTGCTCTATATTTTTCTTTCTGTGATGTGTCTTTCTTTGATTTTGGTATAAGGGTTACGATTGCCTCATAAGAAGTGTTTGTGAGAGTTCCCTCCTTTTCAATTTCTTGGAATAGCTCAATAAGGAGAGGTGTTAACTACTCCTCATAATGTAGGAAAAATTCAGTGGGGATTCCATTGGGTCCTAAGCTTTTCTCCTTTGGAGTGCTTTTATTACCATATTGATTTCAGTACCTGTTATTTGGCAGTTTAGGCTTTCAATATTATCCTGCATCCATCTGGAAATGTTACATGTGTCTAGAAATACGCCCATGTCTTCTAGATTATCTTCTTTAGAGGTACATAGTTTTTCAAAATAGGTTCTGATAATTCATTCCATTTCTGTAGAGTCAGTGGTGATGGCTCCCTTTTCTTTGATGATCTTGTTGATTTGCTTCATTTTCCTCCTTCTTTTAGTGACATTGGCTAGGGGTCGGTCAGTTTTATTTAGTTTTTCGAAGAACCAGCTCTTTGTTTCATTGATTCTTTTCATTGTTTTTGTTGTTGTTCTTGATTTCAGCTCTGATCTTGATTATTTCCTGCCTTCTGCTGGTTTTGGAATTAGATTGGTTTTTCTCTTGCATGAATTTGAGGTGGAGCATGAACTTATTTATTTGAGATCTCTCGTGATTTTTAATGTAGGCACTCAATTCTATAAATTTTCCCTTTAAGAATACTTTCATGCTGTCCCAGAGGTTTCGATATTTTGTGTCTTAATTCTCATTCACTTCCAAGAATTTATTTCTGCTCTCATGTCTTTTTGGATCCATTCTTCATTTAATAGATTATTATTCAATCTCCATGTATATAAGTTTTTTTCTATTATAATTTTTGCTATTAATTTCTAGAAATATGGCATCATGGTCTAATAGGATACATGGAATATTATCTACTTTTTATATTTGCTGAAATTTCCTTTGTGATCTAATAAATGATCTATTTTGGAGAAGGATCCATGTGCTACTGAGAAGAAGGTAAACTCTGCCAATTTTGGGTGGAATATTCCATAAATACCTGTGAAGTCCATTTGATTTATGGAGTTCTTTAGGTTGGAGATCTCTTTACTGTTTTGTTTTGTTTTGTTTTGTTTTGCTTTGCTGATCTATCTATTCATGATAGAGGAGTATTAGTCTCTCAGTATCATTGTGTTGACATAAAACAAATGGTTCTATGCCATAGGGTATTTTTTTCCACCTACTTTTGAGCTTTAGTGTTTTAACATAGATATTTACCAGGGTTATATCTTCTTTATGTATTGTTCCCTTTATTATGACACACTGGCCTTCCTTATCTCTTCTGTTTAAAATTTGGTTGAAATCTACTTTGTTAGATATAAGTATTGCAAAACATGCTTTCTTTCTTGGGCTGGATGCCTGGTAGATTTTTTCCATCCTTTAGCCCTCAATATGTGGATGTCATTGGCTATAAGATGGGTCTCCTGTAAGCAGCATAATGTTGGATTTTGTTTTATGATCCAATCTGCTAACCTTTGTCTTTTGATTGGTGCGTTGAGACCATTCACATTCATTGTTAGAATATTTATGTGGTTGTAGTTTATAATTATCTTGTTTTATTAGTGAGTTCTGTGCAGTCTTGACTGTCTTGTTTTTCTTTTTTTTTTTAAGAGAGAGAGGGACAGCAAGAGACAGAACAAGAGAATCAATTTTATTTAGTTTTTTATGTGGCTTTCATTGCTCCTACACCTTGTTGTGTATGTGGTGTTGGGGTTTCAAATCATATCTTCATATATGCCAGGCATGCATAGTAATCACTGAGCAACCATTCCAGCCCTTGGTTATTTTTTGATAGCATGCACTTTTATTGAATTTCCTCTGCTTGTGGGTTTTGTGGGTTGTTTGCTTGTTCTTCTATCTGGAGTTTTATCCTTGAGGATTCTCTCTAATGCTGGTTTTCTCTTCATGAGTCCTGCTAGTTTGATCTTATTGTGAAATGTTCTTATTTCTCCTTTGAATTCAAAGCTGAATTTTGTTGGGCATAGTATTATCAGCTGCAGGTTGTGGTCCTGGGGCCAGTTTACAGCCTCTAAGCTCATTGTGATATTTATATTTTTTTCTTCTCACTCTCCTACCTCCCACAGTCCAGCTGTGGACTTCTGTAATAATAGGATGGAGCATGGAAGGACCCAGCAGGTAAGAACCTTAGTGTTGACATCAAACCTCATGTTCCTTTAGTATAATTCCTCATGTTAGTGTGAGGTAGGGTAATCTAAAATCATCAGAAAATATATGAAATCTACCTTATATTCTGGCCAAGAATGGCAGGAAAGAGTTTAAATTGAGCAAGACCACAGAGATTAAAGTCATTTTAGCTTTCAATCTACCAAGTAGAGATCACTAAATAGACTAGGTCATTAGACAAATGTTTTTGTCTTGAAAATAAAGACTATATGCATCAAGGAAAACCAAGATCAAATTAAAAGCAAAATGACAAAAAATAGCATATATAACATTAAAATTTGGTATAAGAATATGTCAATAATTTGCAAAATAAACTTTAAAGGGCAGATAGTTCAGTAAAAATGGGCAAATAGTTTATATACGAATTGCACTCACTAGAGAAAGCTAAAATGTAAATAAATATACAAAAATATCTCCATTTTAATCAGTGATTTTCTAATTAAGGCATCAAGGGTATAAACTTCTTCCAATCACATTGGCACAATTAATTGCTCAATGACCTTATAAGTTGGTATGAACTCTCACGTTCGACTGGAAGGGGTTCAAGTACTTGGGAGAGCAATTTGCTATCATGTAGTATATTGAAGATGCTCAAATTCACTTCCTACTATAAATCAGAGAGAACTCTCATGGTGGATTTCACAGATCCATTGCCACTCAGGTGTCAGAGTCGTTCAGGAGGCAGATCTGATGATTGTGTCTTCCCCTGATTTGATCTCTCACTTGCTTTAGGTCTATTGCAGGGAACTTTGGTTTGTTTGCTTTCTTTTTTTAAGGCTAAAATAAAACCAGAGGAGGAGAATGTTACACTCGTCTAAATTCATAGAGGTCAACTCTATTTTGAATTTTATGTAGCAATAAGATTAATTTATTTTTTATTTCAAAATGTGGCTTTCAAAACTTCTTTAATGCTTTTTTCACACATTAATATTGATCAGACATCTGGTTGGAAAAGTGAGAACAATCATTTACTGAATGTAAATCATATTCAAGTATTTAAAACTAACGATTGTGTTGTATGGAATATTCTCAATTTCTTAAAAAAAAAGGTTTTCTTTCTTGCCATTATACTTAACTTCTTATGGAGGTTATTAAATTATTTGAGAAGGCTTGTGAATCCAAGCGTTACTATTTTCAACTTTTCATCTTCTTTGAAATAAATGCTTCTTTTAGGACTGAAAAGGGCCGAATTCCCTCATAAGATGAGCTGAGGCGTTGAGATGGAGAGGAATGTTTTCATCATGTGTTCTAGTTACTTGAAATGGAATTCCTGTCACTTGTAAGTGTAATGATGTGAGGAACAATATGCATATTTGATTGACTTTGAAGGCATCAGCGCTAACACAGATCGTATTAATTACTTGGATAGGAGGTAGCTTATTTGTCACTGACAGCATGGAACCATAATCTAAAAAACAGGTGAAGCGTGTTCTTGTTGTCATGGATGCAGATTCCAGGAGCCAAGGACAGCAGAAGACAATTTGTGTAGAGCAGTGATATAAAATCTATATTAGTATGATAAAAATGACCCCTCACTGAATGCCCCTACAATTCCATTGAACACAAAATAAAGATTTTGAAAAGTTGCTACCAGATAGTCTTCTCTAACATTGTCTGCCCAAACTATATTTTAATTGGAACAATCCCCCAACCCCTGATCAAACTGTACTATATGACAAGTATATCTATGCTTTTTTTAGCTCATTTAAAAATATTAAAATTAAAGAATTTCAATTAAAGTATTAACTGAAGAATTAGTGCATAGATTATATAAGCACCGTGCATACTATAAAACAATATCATTGTCCATGAACTTATCACAGAGCTTGTGATATATTCTTTAGAATTTCCCTGTGCATCCAGGCATGTTGGCACACTGTAATCCCAGTGGCTCAGGAGGGCCACTAAGCAAGACCCTAAGCAATTAGTGAGACCCTGCCTCAAAATAAAAAAACAAAAAGTGCTGGGGTGTGTCACAGAGGGAAACTAGCTCTGGGTTAAATCTCCAGAATCTGGGGCTGGGGGAGATGTTCCCTGTACACCTAATCCAATAAAATACATTTTCATGCACCAAGAGGAATCTTAAATACTATGTTAGTTATTCTCAACTTTGTGTTTTCTATACCTTTATCACTGATGGATATATTGATAAATAATGAAATCTTTGCCTGAATTTCCCCATATTTTTGGTTTTGTGCTCTTGTGCTGTTTTGAGGTTTATCCATTTTAGTGATGTGGGTGTGCTTCAATTGTTTTCACTGCTACATAATATTTTTGTGTGTAGTGCAAGGGTTTGATTCCAGGACTTCAAGCATGCAAGGTAAGCACTCTACCATGGAGGCACATCCCCTTCTCTGCTTTTTTAAACAATCAAAATTTATTTATTAATGCTTCTATTGTTGAATAATTTTTACCTTGAGACACACACTTAAATTCTGATATAATATGCATCTACAAAGATGCTGTTGCATGTAGCCAACAGATCTAGGATACACATCCAGGATCAGAACTGGCGATACCTGACCTTTGCCTGGGATAATTGACCTGATTTTTCCAGGTTTCCCAAGTGGCTGGACTAAGTGGTTATACCGATTTAAAATGTGACTTATAGTGAATGAGAATTTTCATTGCTTTATATCAAGTTTGCCATAGATTGACTTACTTTGGGCAATCTGCTGGATTGGGTAAAACGTCTCATTCTTGCTCAAGTACGCACTTCCCTTGTTCAAAATGAAGTGGCACATCTTTTCGTTTATTTGTGAGCCATCTGTGTTTCCTTTTCTGAGCAGACTTGTTCGTATCTTTGGCCCACCTTCTTGTTGAGTTACCCTTTTCATGGAGATTAGTTGCAGATTTATTACTGAAAGTAGGAATCGTTGTGGCTGTGAGTGCTTCAAGTGTCTTGTACACATGCTCAACGATTGTCCTGTGATAAAGAATATTGCCGTCTGAGTCAACTGGAAATGATCAGTGGTTTAATTTGTTTTAAGATATTTGTGTTGTGTTTAAATGTCTCTGTCACTAGAAAGTCTGGGAAGATATCATCCTAACTTGGTTTCTGGAAACTTTTTGAGATATCTTTTGTGTTTGTGACCTTTACCTCCCTTGCTCCTTTCAAGTAGTGGCTTAAAACAGGAAAAAATGCCCAGCTTCATTTTTTTTCTCATGTGGACATCTGATGCCTAATTATCCAGTCACTTCCCCCCTGGTGTGCAGGATTTTCTTTGAGATTTTTGACTCTTATGTCTTCACATCTTGCTCTTATTGTGCTTTTATGTTCTGTTTGAGATTCATGTGTCCTTTATAACGTATATTGCTTTATAATAACTATTGATAACCATAAATGGGAATTCTTGTTTGTGTGTGGGGGGGTGGTACCAGGGATTGAACCCAGGGGCTCTTCATGACTGAGCCATATCTCCAGTTATTTTTTTTTTTAAGAGAGACAGTGACAGTGAGAGAGAGAGAGAGAGAGAGAATCAATTCATGTGGCTTTTGTTGTTCTGACACTTTGTTATAAACATGGTGCTGGAGTTCGAACTAAAGTCCTTGCACATGCCAGGCAAGTGCAATACCGCTGAGCTCCAGCCCCATCCCCAACCCTTTCATTTCATTTATTTATTCATTTATTTTTATTTACTTATTTATTTTTATTTTGAGATAGCTTTTCGCTAAGTTGCTGAGGGCCTTGCTAAGTTGTTAAGGCTGGCCTTGAACTTGTGATCCTCCTGCCTCAGCCTCCGTAGTCCCTGGGATTACAGGTAAAAATCACCGCACCCAGCACAGCAAGTAAAAGTTCTGTTTCTTCTATTTCAAACATATCTTAATGATGTTATATTATTTTCCCTTCTATGCAATTTTCCATCTGCATTTTCAAGATTCATTGAGCAGTCTGTTCAATTTTAAATGGAGCGTCTCTGACTCTGTAGAGTGGCATATGATGCTCGGGTTCATGATGAACTATCAGAGTCACCAGATTATCATATTAAGTCCAATTTATTTCCTTGAAACTTTGACCTCTATTGACTTTCTTTCTCCTCCCTTATATGAGAAAGAAAGGCTGGAAGTATGCAGAGTAGGAAGCAATCTCTTTCCCTACTTTGGGCTTTCTGTGCAGAGCAGGTCTTTGTTATGCAGAAGGCTCTGCCCATGTTTCACTATTATTCTTCACCTCCTTCTATCAGGGGACCTTTCTCAAACATTCACCATAAGAACCTGGACGACTTTCTAAAGGCAAAGCCCAAGAAGGTGTGGAGGTCCTAAGACTGCATCTCCCAGAAGACCCTCAATCTTTTGTTAATTCATCCTTAGTCTCCAGAAGTTCATAAAATTTACATTAAAAAATAGCTCAATTAAAAAATGGGCAAAGAGTTTAGGCAGACATTTTCCCCAAGAAGATATGCAGATGGTCAAAAGCAATGAAAGATACTCAGTATCACTAATCACACCCATTAAGGTGGCTTTTATTAAAAATACAAGAAAAGAAGAAGGAGAATAAAAGAAAGAAAGAAGAGAGAAGACAGAAAGAAGGAGATATTGAGGATGTGGAGAAACTGGCTGGGAACTTTGCGCATTGCTTATGTGAAATAGAAAACATTACAGCAGTTGCTCAAAAATTTAAGCTTTAAATTACTATGTGATCCAGAAATTCTACTTCTGGACACATACTCAAATTGAAAAGAAGAATTCAAACAGATATTTGTACACCAATGTACATAGCAACTTTTTTCACGGCAACCAAAATGTGAAAGCAACTTGTGTGCCCAAATTCAGCCTTACACATGGTACAGCACTGATGAAATCTAAGCACACTATGCTAAGTGAAAGAAGTCACCAAAGGACAACTATTGTGTAATTGCACTTTTACAAGATACATGAATTATTAAAATCATAGTGACAAAAAGAAGAATTGGGGCTACCAGGACACGGGGAAGGGAGAACCAGGAAGTTATTGTTTAATGGGTATAGAATTTCAGTTTGGGAGGATGAAAATGTTCAAATTGTTGGTGGTGATAACTGCACCACAGTGTTACCATCACTGAAATGTATGTTTAAAAATGGTAAAATGGTAAATTTAATTTTGTTTCTATTTGATAACAATTTTTGCCTGTGGAATACTAGGGACCAAACCCAGGGTCACAAGCATGCTAGGCAAGTGCTCTAGCACTGAGCTAACACCTTAGCCCTTATGATAATTTTTTAAAAATTATTATTATATTGTCTCTTCTAGCTATATTATAGAAACTGTGGATTTTGGTCCTGGAAAGTAGACCTCAGTTATTTCTGAATTTACTTGTATCTCCAGATTTCAGAATTGTGTCTCCAGATTTCAGAGTTGTATCTCCAGATTTCAGAGTTGTGTCTCCAAACTTCAGAATTGTGTCTCCAGATTTCAGAATTGTGTCTCCAGATTTCAGAGTTGTGTCTCCAGATTTCAGAGTTATAGTTTTGCCCTTCAAAACCACAATGCATTCTCCAATAGTTCCAAAAACACCCAGTCTGTACAGATTTATGCCCAGGAGAGAAGTTCCAAGTTCCAAGTTCTTCACAGTCAGAGCTAAAGTTTCACAGACCACCAATGCTGTATGAGGGTTCTGGTGACTCCACATTCTTGTCTTTTTGGAATCTTATACTTGTGTCCCCCTCCTGTCTTATTATGACAGCTAGAGACTCCATGGCATATAAACAAATGGTGTCACGGCATAGGCGTGTTACTAACCTGAGGAGAAAGTGCTCAGTATGTCACCATCGTGTGTATTCCCTTAATGTAATTGTTCTAGAATGATGCATTTCAGTGAAAGATTCTCTGTCATGCTCAACTAACTTATTCCCAGCATTAGTTGTTCTGTTGGGGGCGGGGGAGAGAAACAAAGAGAGGGAGAGAGAAAGTCCAAGTTAATACTAAAATTCTATGCAACTCGGAAAGATTTTATAAGTTTAATCCTCTCACTTTCCAAAAGAAAGAATAAATTAAATAGTTTTAGGACATACTTTGCTCCAATGCTTTTGAAATAATGTTTACACACAGTGTAGGTATTTTGAGGCATAAAAATCTTTCTGCATTTAATTAATCCCTTAGTAGCCACTGAAGAATTTTTTGAAAGTTTATAACCAGGGCTGGAACAGTTGCTTGATGGTTACAGCACTTGCCCAGCATGCACCAGGACTTGGGTTCGAATCCCAGCACCACGTATACAACCAAGTGTTGGAGCAAGGAAAATCACATGAAAAAAAAATAAAATTGATTCTCTCCCTCACTGTCACTCTTTCTTAAAAAAAAAAAAGTTGATTACCATGATAATAGAAAATCCAGTAGAGAGAAAAATAGGAAAGTACATTCATTAATTTTGTCAGGGAAAATAGTCATTCTCAAAACAGAAGGATATATATAGAAGGATTTAAAAACTGTCTAAGCTCTCATTATGTGTTGATTTACTTTAGCATTTGGACAGACAACTTTACAACTGTAATTACTACCAAGATCGTTATAACAATTTCGGCATCATAAATTGTAATTTAAAAAATTGTAGTCCCATGACTGAAAGTGTTGTGTTTTTTAAAGTTGATTGTGAAACTACGCGACCAGGTTAGAAGCAATATGAAGCAAATTGCTTTTATTAAATTACCTTACTAGGTCATAATAATACGGTAGTTCTAGCTTATTAGATCATTCTGTTGTGGTGCCCAATTCACCAGCGTAATTTACCAGTTACACTTGCTGTGCTCTGGAGCATTTTTATCTTTTCAGCTTAATGGGTTTAGCTTTAAGGTAAATTGAACTCCTAATTCAATCTTCTGCTTTCTGAAGCAGCTTTCTCAACAGACTCCATTTTACACCTTTTGCCCTGTTTGCTGACTGCATTTGCTTCATATTTGGTGGCAGAAATGATTAATAATATCAATAACAACATTGGCACATTATTTTCTTTTTTGTATTATTTATTAAACAACCAGAAATAATAATCTCTACTATGCCCAATGAAAAATAGTCAGGAATGGAGAGAAAAATCAAAGTATGGAGTGACATAGTACAACATTAGTCAGTATGTATCGGGTACATAGCAAGTTCTATAATATATTGGCTCCAAAGTATCAGTAGTAGGGAAGATATGTATAACCTAGCTCTAATAACACTATTTTTATAAAGAGAGAGGGACGCTGAGAGAGAGAGGGAAGGAGGTAATCAATTTTATTTAGTTTATCATGTGGCTTTTGGTACTCTAACACTTAGACCCCAATATATGGTGCTGGGGTTTGAACCTGCATCCTTGCGCATGCCAGGCAAGCACGTAATTTAAGCCAAGCCACTGCTCCAACCCTTAATAACACAATTTTTATGCTACATCATAGTGAATTAAATTTACACTGAATAAGATTATGTTGGGAATTCAACTTTGATGAAGCATCTAAAAGTGAAAACAATTAGATGGTATTAATAGAAAGATAGATATTTGCCCAGCACAGTAGTGTACAACTGTAACGCCAGCAGCTGAAAAGGCTGAGGCAGCAGGATGGCAGGTCAGAGCCAGCCTCAGCAGCTTAGTAAGACTCCATCTCCACTTAACAAATTGAAAAACAGGCTGGGCTTGAGGTTCAGTGGTTGAGCACCCTGGATTTAATTTCCAGTACCAAAAACAAATAAATACGCAAACAAACAAATATTGTTTTGTGATAACGATAGTATCTAAAAAGGAAAAATTTAACAACCACACTTGAATAGAACAACTTTATTCTGCTTAACTTGTCCTAAAGTGCTGTGCTTTTGTTTCTGGACCCAGAAATATTGGTAGAACGGAGCAAAAAATGAATATGGTTAAAAAAATAAAAGTAAGAATAGTTATAAATAAAGTGCCACCAACGGAAATATTGCAACCTCAATGTGTCAACTAAAAGTTAAACATGCAACATATGAGTCCATCAATATTAAAGTGCAATATTATTTCTCTGTATTTAAAACAGCATGATAATTGATAGATGATTAAAGAAGCAAGTCTTTAGAATTAAAGAGAAAAGAGACATGGAAATTTAGTAAGTGATAAAGATGACACACCATATCATTGGAAAAAAGGGAAATTTTAATGAATTACGTTGGGATACCTGAAAAGCAATTTGTAAAAAGCTACACCTGAATCAATTTATCATGCTATATTAGTCAAGGATAGCTAGGCAAATAGAACCAATGAAAGATATAGATGATAGACAGATAATACATAGACAGATATAGATAGATGATAGATAATAGATGATAGAGATAAGTAGATGACAGATAGATAGAGAAATGAAGATATACAAGAGAGGATTTATTAGGAGAATTGGTTCACACAATTATGCAGGCTGGGAAACCCCATGCAGACCATCTGAATCTGGAAGCCCTGGGATATTAGTGGCTTAGTGCAAGTCTAAGTCTCAGAGCCCAGGGAAGCCAATAGCATAACTCTCAATCCTGGACTGAAGGCTGGAGAACCAGGAGGAGGGGGGATGGGCGCTAGCATCAGTCTTGGAATCCAAAGATCGAGAAGCCTGGCATACTGGAGTTGAAGGAAAGGAGGACAGAGGAACACATTCATCTTTCCTTCTTGTTCTCTCTGGCCCCCAACCAACTGGATGGTTTCACCCCCATTGAGGGTGTGCCTTCCCCATCAGAGTCACACACTAATTCCTATTGATAGCAAGGTCACAGACACACTGCCATATAGTGCTTTACCAGGATTCCAGGTGTTTCTTGATATAGTCAAGTTGGTACCTAAAATTTGCCATCACAATTTCTACACCATAAAAAAGAACAAATTCCATTTGGCTTATAAATCTAAATGTAAAAATATGAACATGGTGCCAAAGGAAAGTGAATGAAAGGCCTTGTAACATATTTATTGGGAGAGATTTTTTATGGCTAAAATATAAGCTGAATAAAAAAAGATTAACATATCTCTTTCTACTAAGGACACACTTTGGATGAAATAAAAGAAAAGAGTGCTGTGTGAAAAATCCAAAAGACAAATGAAAATTAGGAGGAAAAAATGTGACATATGCCGAGAAAGGGCTCTCAGTGTTCAGATCTGTTTCTAAATATTGCATATCAATAAAAGAAACCAAGGATCATTAAAGAAAAGTCTGCATTCAATGCCAAAGGAAAAAATGTGCATATAACATCTTGAGCATTTGCTGTGCTAGAGAGAAAGAAAGTGCCCCTAAAATGAGAAAAAGTTAAAACGGCAAAAGTTACATATTAAGTAGATTTCCATGGCCAAATATAGGACAATTTGAGCATTGATGTTAAGATGATTATGAATGCTAACCTGTTGAATTAGAGGAAAGGCCCATAAATCCACACTTACACCAAGGACATGTGCGTATATATATTCACATGTATGTATATATACATGCATATATACAATACAAGAGAAGAAAAACATCATCTTACAAAGAAATACATGAAAATGGAATTAGGGTGTCATGTAAAATCATTTTTACCACACATTAACAAATGATTCAGGCAACAGTCATCAATGATGTTAGAACTGTTGGGTAAAAAGTTTGACGATGAGAAGGGTATGTGCACTGATTCTAAGTATCCCCCAACAGATTAGGTATTAATTACAGAGGGAAAAGGGAACCTAACAGTGGATAAACTGGACAGAGCCCCCTCAACTGAATGAGGTAAAGAACACCAATATTGTCAGAATAAGCCTCCAACATGCACCTCGTGATATGATGATGTACAAGTCAATTCCACCAACTGTTTTTGATCTGGAAAATTATTGCAAAATGTTATTAATACTTTTATATCAAATTAGATCAGAAAACCAGTTCCAAAATAAATTTAAAAATAAAGAATTTCAGATATCACAGATCTAAATAAAGCTGTCTTTAAGGCTGCACTCTTGGGAACCCTTTTAATTCCAGGGTTCGTTTCAGTAGCAGAGACTGACCGGGGATGACGTTCCTTGAGTAGTGTGAAACATTGGATTTATGTGAAGAACGTGAAGTAGCTAAGGCAGCTGATCCGCAGATGGGAAGAAATGGCAGGCATAAGAAGAGAAAGTACAGACATGCTGGAATCCACCAGCTCCAACTGATCCCCAGAGGACAGAGTGAAACCCACACCAGCCTCTCATGGCCCAAGACCTTCAAAATGCACAGAGGCTACTGAGGGACCCAGATCCCTCGCTGGGAGCCTCAAGTTTGGAAACACTGAAGGAGGAGTTCCATGGGAGCTGGAGGAGTGGACCTGGCTGCTGTTCCCACCCACAGGAGCATCAACAAATTTGCACCAACATGCATGAACCCAAACAGGGCCCCACAACACACACTGCAGGAAGTGACACCCTGTACACGTCACTCTATGCTCCAACTCCCCTGCAGGGCTTCTCTTGTGGCCAACTTACCTGAGAAGCAAACAGGGAATGGAATTCTAGGAAAAAGCAGGTCTTGTCTATACAGGTTGACCTAACAGCGCTTTCCCCAGAGAAATGAATAGGGTGGAGTTGGGAAAGTGGTGGAAAGTTGAGATCTTTGACCTTGAAGGCTCTCCTTCATTAAATCTGGTTGCCAGCCAAAGAGAAATATTATACGGTGTGCACAAATCAATGAGGCCTGTCTATTTCATGTTGCTTGCTTTCTCTGGAGTACTGGTGAGTTTGCTGATTCTTCTGAAGCACACATAGACAAAGTGCATTTTTCAGAGCTTTTATGAGATTCCCAAAATAAAATATTCACTTAAGAAATGCAGTGATGCAAAACACAAACAAACAAAAATAATAAATGCTGTAATGTGTGAGTGGTTAAGAGCGAGGTCTCTACAATAGATGTTTTGGGGTAAAAACACAGCTGCCCATGTTTTTAGCTGTAGGACCTGGACAAGTCATTTAACTTGTCCGTGTCTCATGGGGCAGTACACATCTACCTCAGAGGTGTTTTGAGAATTAAATGTGTGTGTATAAAAATCTTGCATCTATATGAACATATATGCATATTCATATATGTGTATGAATATTATGTGCTATATAGATAGTAATAAAAAATAAATTATTGTTCATTTCCAGCATCTCTTGTTAGATTAAAAAATAGAGCCACAGAAAGAGTGTTTCTTTTCACCATGCATCGTACTACAGTGAAACCTGCCAATATGATTCGCAGGCGAAGTTTTCTACCTGTTGACATGCACCACTCAACAGAGAGACACTTGCCCTGGTCCCTGTGTGCTTGATGATATCAGGACTGCCATGTCAATATAGCACTGGAACCATGGGAAACCTTTTCTTACAAACTCTTAAAATAAGTTGTGGGGATACATGCTGTTACACAACGGGAAATAAAGTACTTAATTTTTTATTCTCTGTAGTCTAATTTACATAAAATTTCTTTATATTTGAATCTTTCCATTTCATATCAATCATTTACTTTTTGTATTTATGTTTGTAATATCACAATATGATAAGAAATAAATATTTGGTCTCTCCGTCTGGCTCCTGAGTCAGAGTTCCTATAATCCTTGTAGTGCATGGTCCTAGGATAATCTTTTGTTCTAGCCATTTGGTCTTTGACTCTGGTTCCTGCCATTCGGTTCCTTCCTAATTCTCTGGGTGTTAGGAATGGCTGGCACACAGCTATTTCACATTTACTTGAAATGTCCCAGGTGGCAGAAACATCTTCTGTTCTAGTGAGGTGACTTCTGGAGGGTTCCTGAAGATCCTCAGAGTGGGAGCTAGTTGCCAAGAGAATCAACGCAATGATGAGACATCTAGAACTTTAGCCCCTTGTCCTCACCTATCCAAATGAGTGTGGTCTCAAGGTTGGGCTGGTCACCAAAGGCCAATGATGTCATCAATCATGCTTGGGTAATGAAACCTCCAGAAAAACCCAGACAGTGTTCTGAGAGCTTCCAGATGGCTGAACACATGGATATGCCTGGAAGGTGCTGCACCCAGAAAATGTGTGGAAGCTGCACACTCCTCCCCCCACACCTTGCCCATGTCACCTCTTCCATCCGGTTGCTCATCTGTGTTCTTTCTCATATGTTCTATTGGCATAATAAATCAATAAATGAATGTAAGTGTCTCCCTGTGATGTATGAACCCCTTAGCAAATTAACTAAGCCTGGAAGATGGAGTCATGAGCACCCTAACTTTTAGCTAGTAGCTAGAAGGATAGGCAGCACTTAAAACTTTCTATTGGCATCAGAAGTAAGATGAGATTTACCTACAGAACCTGACTCTGTCTCTAGGTAAGAAGTGTCAGAATTGAGATAAACTGCAGCACACTCTGTCAGTATCCACTGAGAATGGTTTAGTGGTGGGGAGAAAGTCACACATACTATGTGGCTAAAAGTGGCATACTCTGTGCTCAGTGTTGAGCTGAGTGTGCAAAATAGGAAAAAAGTATTTGTTTACTTGTTTGTTTTTAATTTTGAGACAGAGTCTCACTAAGTTGCTTAGGACCTCAATAAGTTGCTGAGGCTGGCTTTGAACTAGGAATCTTCCTGTCTCAGCCTCCAGGGATGCTGGGATTACAGGCATACTCCACCAGGCCCTGCTAACTTCTTCTTAAGGAATCTATTTTTTAATTTTTATTTTTAATGATAAGTTGAGTTATTCTACAATCATAAATGTGTATAAAGTAACAATATGATGTGCATTTGGTCCTAAACCAGAGTCACCCCCACATTGCCCACACCTGGTCTCTTGATTTTTCTATATTTCACCCCTACAAGCAATATTTAGATTGTGAGTTTTCCAGAATTAAATGATTGCATAGTATTATTTGGCTTCTGGGGGGAGTGGTTGATTGTACCCTACATTGCTGATTGTACCCTAGATCCCTCCCTATCCTCCCTCCCTTTCCTCTCTCCTCCACCTCTCTCTTCCCTCCTCCCTCCCTACATGTCTATGGTTCCCCTAGATTATGTATTGCTACACCTTTGCTGGGTCTAATACATGAGTTTGACAACTTTTACCCAAGTCTGGATTTGCTTCAGCCTCCACCAATGAGGGGAAACATTTGATCCATGAGTCCCTCGGTTTGGCTAACTTCGCTCAGCATGATTTCTTCCATTGTCATCCATTTACCCTCAAAATCCACAATATTTTTTGATTTATTTTTATTTTTTAAGCAATTTTTAAGAGAAAGGGACAGTGAGAGAGAAAGAGAGAGAGGGAGAGAGAGAGGAAAGAGGGAAATAATCTATTTTATTTAGGTTTTTGTGCGTCTTTCATTGCTCTGACACTCTGCTGGGTATGTGGTGCTGGGGTTTGAACCCATGTCTTCATGCATACCAGGCAAGCACCTTGACTGCTGAGTCACCACTCCAGTCCCCAAAGGCTACAATATTAAAAGTAATCTAAAATCTCTTATTTTCAAATGATGGCGAGTTGTAGTACACAGTAAATTCATTATAGCATTTACTTAGTAGAGTAAAACAAAGTGTGTTATAGAATTGACGTAGAACTTCAGATTTCATATAAAAATACACTGATATACTATATACTAATATTACATGTATTATATATATGTATATAAAATCAATTCAAATATATAACAGTTGAAACAAATTAAAATATGTGGAGTTGAGATTATAACTCAGCAGTAAGGGATAGACTTACATGCCCAAAGAAAGCCTTGGTTCAACTCCCAAAACAAAACAAAACAAAAATCAAAATGTCAGATTGGAAGTTAAGATACAACAAAAGCAAAAATCCTCATTGAAATATTTTTACAAACTGTAGCAAATATCTTGACACTGAAATTCTTTTTGTTTTAACTACTTGATTTTTCTCACTGTGACAATAATTTCCACTGAAATGTTTGCAGATTCCTTGAGAGCTCCACTTGAGCTTAGAAACTTAAGAGTTAGTAAATTTAAAAATAAAATGATTATGAAACTGAATTAATCTTGTCTGAGTTAAACTACAATTAAATTTCTATTGCTGCCTTGTTAGCATAATAATATAACCAAGGTCACCTCTGGGCAATTTGAATATACTCTAATGTTTTGTCCCCTTCTTTCCCTTCCCAATCTCATCTGTTAATTGTCAAAAAGGTCATTCTCACCTTTATTTTCTTCTATTCTTAAGAGAAAAAAATCATATTACTCTGCTCAGTCTAGCTCGCAATCCTGTTATCAATCTGCTGTTCATTTCCCTGATGCCTTATCAATTTCCTTCATTGTTTATTTCCTGATTTTTATCCTCTTCAGTCCTCACAGATTTCTTTCACTTATTCCTTACTTTCAAATTCTTTCAAAATATAAAAACACTTTGTAGAGCTTGCTCTTATTGATTTCCCACCTCAACATATAATGCATATTTCTTGTTTGACCTGTCTGTGACCTTCCTCCTCTTCTTTGGGTAGTTTACATCCTCCTTTCTCCAGGTCGCACCCTGAATGAGAACTATCCTGGTGATTCTTAGTACTTCATTCTCCTTCGTTTCTTTTTCTTTTTTCTTTTCATTTTTTTTTAAGAGAGAAAGGGACAGTGAGCGAGAGAGAATGAATCAATTTTATTTAGTTTTCCATGTGGCTTTCATTGCTCCGACACTTCAGACACTTCATTGTGTACGTGGTGCTGGGGTTTGAACCCACATCCTCATGCATGCCAGGCAAGCGCCATAATCACTGAGCCACCGTTCCAGCCCCTCTCCATCGTTTCTTACATTTATCTATTTATCTTCTATCAGATCTCTCTGGGTCTATAACTATTCTAAAATCTGAATATCTTTTTCTTTCTTCTCCTTCACCTTTTCTACAAATTCCTTGTAATTGAATTATATATTTTCTACTCTTCTCACATTAATAGTTTTTTCATAGTAGCAGTCAAAATATATTTAAAAATAAGCAAATAATAGGATATAGCTTTAGCTCAGACCTCTTTTCTTATTCACAAATCCACATAGCCTATTGTTAGTCTAACATTTCAAATTGATTGTCTCGCATCTCAAGATTTGTGTGAAGAAACAGAAATATTGATCTCTGTTCTTAAATTTGCTCAGGCAGATTATAAAAGTGCAAATCTCAGTAAATGGTGCCATCGTGCCTGGAATCACTAATGAGCTATGGTCTTTCAGACCTAGACTACCGAGTGCTAACGAGGAAGTGCTGAGGCTTACAGCCCCCTCCTAACACACCGTGCCATTCACAGGCACAGTACGCGTTCCCCATTCCTGCAAACTTGAGATGGGCCAGCTTCTTGTGGTTTGTGGTAACTCCCATGTGGGGACACTTCCTTTCAGGGCAGGAGGTAAGGCTACTGCTGGCCTGGAAGCTGGTGCAATTGAATCTTTGGGTTTCTCTTGCCAGTGTTCTCAGCAGTAGAGTTAGCCCAGATCTGCAAGGTCTGGGATCACAGGAAGTGGCCCTAATAAGTTTGCTTTTGAATGAAGTCTACCAACGTAGAGCCTGGCCATTCCTTTGATGATTTCTCATCCTAATTGCTCATTTGACATTTAACCAGAGTGAGTATGGGTTTGCGTAAGGCTAATAGGCTTTTGAGATTCTTTAGTTTGTCTCTAACCTCTTGCAGCACTTGGGCTGCTCAAGAGCCAGGGCAGAGATCAGCCCGTCAGCGAGGTTAGGTGGCTGTAGGGACTCTCCCAACACGCTCGTGCTGTGTGTATAGCGCTTTGTGCAACACTGGGGATTCCTAAACAGCTATTTGTTCTGCAGCAGGTCACAGTAGGACAAAATCTTCTGTTCCACTCTGTCTGCAGAGTATTACCTCACTACTAAATTGATACATAGCCTAGAATATCTTAAAGAGGATGTGAATCTAGGTAATTGAATGTATGCCCTGGCTAGATACAACAACCTGAAATTACATCTTCTACCCATTTGTAAAACAAGAAAGAATAAAAATAGTTACCTGCATGAATGATGGAATCCTCCTATAAATTGTGTCCACACTTACCACTTCATAGAAGATGTGCTACCCCAGGAAACAGAAGAAAACAATAGGGAAGAAGAGGAGAAAGGAGAAAGGGCAGAGCTCAGAAAGGATGGAAAGATGCTGAGAATTTTAAAAAAAGAACAGTCCCCATAAAATGCAAATATACCACCCAGCTTCTCACAGACAGGGAATATTTGTAGGAAGGCATTTGGCAGATTTCCAGAACTAAATAAGAAGAGGATGAGGAAGAAGTGCTCTGTTCCTGACTATCCACTGGGAGAGTCTCAAAGCAAGGGGATGAACTTGGCCAGCCCAATGCCCCTACCCCAACTTGGTTCCCATCATGGAAGGCACTGATACAAGAGCTATCCTAAAAAATGGGACAAAAATATTTGCCAAGCAAGTAGTATGTCACAGGTAGAGACAGGGACTATTTGAGTCACCTAGAAAATGGCTACAGAATTCCCTAAACATGGGTAGGAGCTGCAAAACAAAATGAAACAAAACCAACAAAACATTCAGGTAGCATGAAAGGAGGCAGCCGGTTAGAAGCTTTCTCTATCAACCTGACCGTTTTTTGCCACAAGTACCTCTGCCCACAGCCTTGGCCATAGGTCTCAATGTCTTAAGTCGGACATGACCTAAAATGCTGGTACAATACAACTGACTAGTGTGAAGCTCTATTAGAGTCTCTAAATGAACAGCTTCACTCCAGGGCCCATGGCTAGCAGCACTTAATCAAAAGATTGAAGAGGAGGAAGAAAACAAAGAGAGCCAGATGGCAGCAGTTGCTTTCACATGAAAGATCAATGAAGAAGACAAGGACATGTGACGAGGAACCTTAGCATTATTAGTAACAGTATGAGTTTAAGCTATAGTTCCTAACATTTCTAAACTAATATATTCTTTTCACTTTTGGTCAGAAAATTAAAATAAAAACTATCTGTTTCCAATGGGCACTATAAACTTATAATTTAAAATTGTGCTATATAGGGTTTTTGGTGTAAAGAACTCAAAGTTTTTAAAATCTTGTAAGATAATTATTTACAAGTGCATGTGCCTCTCAATTGAATGCAAACTTCAGAAGGTAAGTCTCTTAGTCCAGTTGAGCTGCTATAACAAAACACCAAAGACTGAGTGACTTGGGAATTTTTTCTCACAGTTGTAGAAGCTGTGAAGTTCAAGGTTAGGTGCGGATTCGGTGTCTGGTGAGGATCTACTTTCTGCTTCATAGATGCCTGCATCTTCACACAGCAGAAAGATGAGTGGTTTCTCTCCAGCCTCCTTTATATGAGCACTCATCCCGTTCCTGAGAGCCCCTTCTTCATAATCTAATCACCTCCCAAATGCCCCACCTCCAGATGATGCCACCTTGGGGATTAGGATTCCCAGGTGTGGACTTCTTTCCTTCCTGTCCCCTCCCTGATCCCTCTCCCTCCCTTCTCCCTTCCCCTCCTGCTCTTTCTTCTTTTGAGGCAGGAGCATATCCAGACCCTAGCAACAAGAAACCATGTGCGGCTTCTTCAGTACTGCAGCGGGAAGTCATGAGGCCAGCATGAAAACCAAGGGTCAAATATCACGGACAGCCACAAGGGGCTCTGCGGGGAAGGCCTGGGCAGCCCACTCAGGGATGATGGGGGAATTGCTGGAAGGGATTTTGCAGCCACACTGAGTGCAGGAAATGCCCCCTGGAGGAGCTGTCCAGTTAGCCTCTGGCTCTGCCGGGCAACTCTATGCCTTCCTTCTTTTTCAATCATCTCACTTGGCTTCCTTTCTCCTTTGCCACTTGACTTCCAAAGCTACGTTCCTTATTCTTTTAATTCTCTGTTCTTCAGAGAGCCCCTTTTCATCCAGTCTCAGTCACCTCCCCAGCGCTCATAACCTTCACAAATAATCACCCCTATCTTCCATCTGGACCTTTACTTCACCAACTCTGCAGAGAAGTGTCACTGTTTCAGATTCCAACGCCAAATGCTTTCTCAAACTCAGTTTCTCTATTTCTCCATCTCTCTTAGAGGCTATAACTCTAGGTGTTTCTTGTTTTCTCTTTCCTATGTTTCCTATTCTATCTCATCATTTGATCTTGTGTTTTCACCTTTCAGCAA
The DNA here is from genome assembly GCA_004027875.1 of Aplodontia rufa. NCBI lineage: Eukaryota > Metazoa > Chordata > Mammalia > Rodentia > Aplodontiidae > Aplodontia > Aplodontia rufa. The sequence goes on along the minus strand of PVKS010004389.1, from coordinate 51,098 downwards.
TCACTCAAACTTTCTCTATTTTCTTCATTTTTCTTGCCAGTCACTAGCTGGAAGACTTCAGCTTTAAAGCTGCTGCTCTGTTCATCCTTAGTTTTGTCTCTGGAGCAGTCTGGTTTGCACAGAATGCCATGCTATGGGAGCAAAGGAATAGGTACTGACTCTGGAGTCAAATCCAGTCACACGACCAATCAGTCTTGGAACTGTGGACGATTTAATATAAATTTTGGGAGCCAATGTCTTCATCTATAAAATAATCATGGTGAGAGTTGCCACTAGGATCTCTGTAATAGTTAGAACATAGACATAGGTAACTGAGCAATATTTGTGGCCATTCTATGTCCTCTTACATTAGAAATCTATAGTATATTTTATGAAGATTCTCCTAACACACTTCAGAAATATAGAGAGAATATTAGAAGTAAAAATTTAAAATCTTATTTATCTCAATTAGTTTTATTTCCACAAATAAATTAAGGTCTTATTTTATACTTACATTGTTTATTACAAAAAGGGAGTTTTACCTTTGGTAATTAAAAAATAGTATAAAAATAATGTGGATTCATCCCAAGATCTTCACCACTCACAATACCTACATTGCACTTTAAGTAATTTAAGTGCAATGATATAATTAACACAGAGACAGAGGCACACAATTTTGTTTCCTTCAAATGCAAAAAAATGATGGATAACAATTCTTATACCTTCAACCAAAGCAATATTGATTTTATTGCCATCTTAAGACATAGCGTGGACTTCTCTGTGACACTTAGAAAACCTCCAGAAGGGAATGATAATTTCATCCTCAAACTTCCAAGAAAACAATTCTACCTTTATTCCTAAAAGAAGAACCAGATAATGACCTTTTGTAAGTGACAACATACACACCTATTAAGATCTCGCTGTCCAGTTTGTCCCACACCATTTGTTGAAGAGGCTGTCTCTCTTCCATGTAATATTTTATCCCCCTTTGTCAAAAATCAGATGTTTAAAGATTTGAGGGTTTGTTTCAGGGTCTTCTATTCTATTCCATTGGTCTTCTTTCCTATATTGATACCAGTACCATGCTGTTTTTGTTACTACAGCTCTATAGTATAGTTATAGATCTGGTATGGCAAAACCTCCTGTTTCATCATTCTTGCTTAGTAGTATTTTAGCAATTCTAGGTTTCTTATTGTTCCAGATGAATTTGAGAATTGCTTTTTCTATGTCTGTAAAGAATGAGATAGGTATCTTTATAGGGATAGCATTGAATCTATATGAAGCTTTCAGTAGAATAGCCATTTTTATTATATTAATTCTGCCTAACCGAGAGCATGGGACATCTTTCCATCTTCTTAGGTCATCTTGGATTTCATTCTTCAATGACCAATAATTTTCATTGTAGAGATCTTTGATTTCCCTTGTAAGGTTAATTCCCAAGTATTTTATTTTATTTTTTGAAGATATTTTGAATGGGACTGATTTCCTAGTTTCCTCATCAGTCCTATTATTATTAGTGTATAGCAAATCTCAGCCTCTTCAACAAATAGTGCTGGACAAACTGGACAGCCACTTGCAGAAATCTGAAATTAGACCCATATCTTTCTCCTTGTATAAGAATCAAATCAAAATGGATCAAGGAGCTAGGAAATAAAACAGCTACCTTGCAACTGATAGAAGACAAATTAGGTCCAACACTCCAGCATTTGGGAGTAGGCAAAGACTTTCTCAACATGTCTCCTAAAGTGAAGGAAGTAAAGTCAAAAATCAGTGAATGGGATGCCATAAAGCTAAAAAGCTTTTGTACTGCCAAGGAAACAATCAAAAGAATCAAGAGGCTTCCTACAGAAATGGAGAGAATCATGGGCTATGACTCCTCTGACAGGAGCCTCATATCCAGAATCTACAAAATCCTCAAAAATCTCAACTACAAAAACACAAACAACCCAATCAATAAATGGGCCAAGAAGTTAAATACAAACTTCTCAACAGAGGACATTGACCAAGCCAATGAATACATGAGAAAGTGCTCCAAATCACTAGTAGTCAGAGAAATGCAAATGAAAACCACATTAAGATATCACCTTACACCAGTCAGAATGGCAAAAATGAAGAAAATAAACAATAATAGATGCTGGAGGGGCTGTGGAGAGATAGGCACACTAGCACACTGTTGGTGGAGCTGCAGACTGGTACAGCCCCTCTGGAAAGCAGTGTGGAGAATCCTCAAAAAACTAGGGATGAGCCCACCATATGACCCTACTATTCCACTCCTAGGAATCTTTCCAGGGGATTTAGAATCAGCACATTATAGTGAAACACCAATATCTATGTTCATAGCAGCTCCATTTACCATTGCTAGACTATGGAAACAACCCAGATGTCCCTCAGTGGAAAATGGATCCAAAAACGGTGGTACATATATACCATGGAATTTTACACAGCAATTAGAAACAATGATATTGCAGCCTTTGAAGGTAGATGGATGGCTATGGAAGAAATTATGCTGAGTAAAATCAGCATAACCCAGACAACCAAGGGTCGAATGTCTCCACTCATCTGTGGAGGCTGGAACTAGACCCTGGCCATTGAGAAAGATGGTCTATTACCATGTGTTAAATCCAGATAAGGTGTAATTTTATACAACCTAATACTTTTTTAGAGATATTGTGGGAAGGGGAAGGGAGGGATAAGGGTGGGTAATTGGGAAGACATACCTGGGGGTAAATCTAATATCCAGAATCTATACACATTTTATATTTTTTTGTTAAAAACTTGCATGGTTGTTCAAAAATAAATTTCTCAATTAAAAAAAAAAAAAGATCTGGCAACTTTTGAAACTTTCTCAAATATACCCATACTATCCCTGCAAGCATTTCCCCTGTGATCTGTGATCCTTGTGTGAGGGAGTATTTTTGTTGATTGTTTTGTTGCTTGTCCCGGGAAGGGCTATTTTGCCTTTGAAGTCAAAGTGTGGGTGTGTTGTGCAATCTGACCTTCACAGTGCCTCCTGCTGAGGTTCCACTTGTTTGGTCTTCTCCAGCTGAGGTGAAATAAATGACAGGTGGATAAGCAGAACAGAAATGCATAGGATAGAAAAAATGACAGAACCATGGAAAGGCTTGAGGTCAAATATAATAGAATGTGAAAGGAAAAATTTAAAAAGAGAGAGAGAGAATATTGATTTTATTTATTTATTTTTCCATTTGGCCTTAGATCCTCTGACATTTCGTTGTGTATGTGGTAATCAAACCCAGGACCTCACACATTCTGGGCAAGCATTCCAACCACTGAGTCACTGCTCCAACCCCAAGAAAAACTTAAAAAATCTAAACTAGCAAGGTCTAATAAATTAAAAAGAAGAGGAAGTTATAAGAAGAACACACAGAATTTGAAAGAGCAAGGAGAACTTAGATTGTACAAAGATGCATACATAGCAGAAATTGAAAAAAGGAGAAAATAATAAGTTTGCAAAACTTAAGACAGGAATTGACCAAGAAGCACTGGGTACTTAATGAAGTCAGATGCAATATGATCCAGGCATAGTTTTTGGACTTTGGTTTTGAACTACTCTTTAAGGTACACTTTATTTTTTAAAAAAATGTAAAATTCTGCAATTTTGAAAACTGATTAAGGCTTTATACATACCACAAAATCAAGATTTGAACAATTATATTTTTCCCCAAATTCCCCTTTCAACTTATCATCTTCATTTTCTTCCTCCCTCAAATATTAGCAGTGATTTCTCTGCTTTCTCTTTATATGATTCTTCATTCTGCAGAATGTCAGGTAAATGGGATGATAGTAGAATCCGTTCTTTTCTACTGCCTGCTAATACTCTAACACCTTCTTACAGATGCACCACAGTTTATTACTCATTCCAGAGCAGATGAATAATTGAGGATTTTCCAATTTCTGACGATTATGAAAAAAGATGGCGTTGCAAACATTTACATGTAGGTTTCTGTGAGAACAGGTTCTTCTGTTTTATGTATTTTCCTGTTGGGATGAGGACTAAGATGGTTGGATCATAGGATAGGAGGAGGATAACTAAGAAACTGACAGGGTATTTCCAAAGTGATGCTACCATTTTTCCCACAGCCAGCTGTCAGTTAGAGCTACAGTTATGTTACCTTCAACAGCCAAAGTGTGTATGGATAATATTATAAATCAAATCATTCCAGGGGGTGTGTAGTGATACCTCATTATGATTTTAACTTGTACTTTCTAATGATTAATGACATGAAGAATGTTTTATGGGCTTAATTACCATCTGCATCTTTTATTAGGTGAAGGGTCTATTAAAATCTTCTAATTTCTTTTTAGGTTGCTGTTTTATTGCTGAGTTATAAAATGACTTCATATATTCTACATAAAAATCAATTTTAAGCTACATGTGTAGCAGATGACTTCTTCTAAGCTGCTTATTGCTTTAATTTTTTTTAACATTGTCTTTAGAAAATAAAAAATTTTATATTTGATGAAATCAATTAATCGAGTGTTAATTTTTTCTTCATTGATAGTCCTTATTTATTTATAGCCATATTGAAGAGAGTCTTCCAAACCATAAGTCAAATATTTTCTCCTATTTGTTTTTCTGGAAGTTTGGTAGCTAAAACTCTTCCATTTAATTAGTGACTCATCTCAAATTAATTTTCTTGTGCTATGATATAATGACTGATTTTTTTTGTGTTTGCCTTTATGCATAAGGTTACCCAATTGTTCCAGCAAAGCTTATTGTAAAAGTTGTCTTTTCTCCTTTGACTTTACTCTTATTATGGCACCTTTATCAAAAATTAACTAGCCTTTATGTGTACATCTGATTCTTAATTCTCTCTCCTGTCTGTCTGTCCTGGTATCTATTCCTCACCATCTCCACTACTAAAGATGAACAAGTCCTGCAGTCAGATACCCAGAGTCCTTCCACTTTGTCCTTTCCAAAGTTGTCCTGGCTAACATGGAACCTTTGATTTTCCATGGAAATTGAAAATCAGTTTGTAAATATCTACAAAAACCAAGTTGACATTTTATTATGATTGTCTTACATTTGGAGAGACTGACATTTTAATAATCTTGAAATTATTGATCCACAAAGACAGTATGTCTTTCAATTTGTTTTAGGTATTCTTTAACTTATCTCAACAATGTTATATACTTTAAGCCTTGAACACATTTTCCCTAGGCATTTTATATTTTATGCTATTTTAAATGATTACCTGTGAGTTTTGATTTGTGTCTTTTGTTGCTAGTACACGCAAATAAGATTAAACTAATTTCACTTTTTTTTTCAGTTTTCTTTATTGTTTTTAGCCTGTTGGGTTCATTACGCTTACACTGGAATTCTGGTACACTGTCTTTTGTTAATCCAAACTCTCCCTTTTAACTGTAATATTTAGACAATTTATGTTTTTTGTAAGTCTGTTGATTCAGTAGGGTCTATCTGCTATCTTACTGTCTTCTGGGTTTTTTTTTTTTTCATGTGATATTGGTTCTCTTTAATTTTTTTCTGCTTTCTTTTGGATTAAGTGACTATGATTCTTATAATTGTCTTGTATCTTCTTTGGTGCCTATTAATCACAACTTTTTTCATTTATTTTTATTATTGCATTATAGTTTTACATAATGTTGGAATTAGTTGTCATGTATTCCTAGATGCACACAATTCAGCCATATAGTTTGTTTAATAAGCCTCCCCCACATCCCTCTACCTCCCTCCTCCCATCCCCTGATTGCTTGCCTTTCTTCTGAGTCCTATATTGTTCCCAAAAAACCCAAATACAGTGACATAATTTTTATACCTATGAAGAACATTTTTTATTTATATGGCTATAGTATATACAGTGACATTTATAACTGCTTGCTTTATCTTAGTTCCAACATTTTTCCTTCTCTTCCCTTCCTATCATCCCTTGCTATTCTTCAAAATATTTGACAATGAGATTAAACATTTATGTTTTTGTACAGGTATGCAGCATAGCTTATTCAAATATCTTATGAAGTATTCTTAAACTATATCTCAAAAATATTAACATTTTCCATTTTTGTTCTATGGATCTAATACATGAGTGTGTCTACTTTACTCCTGAGCCTGGGTTTAGATCCAGGCTCCACAAATGAGGGATAACATTCAGCCCTTGACACTCTAGGTTTGACTAACTTCGCTCAGGATGATTTCTTCCAATGCCATCCATTTATCTTCAATAGATGCAATATCATTGCTTCTAATAGCTGAGTAGAACTCCATTGTGTGTGTGTGTGTGTGTGTGTGTGTGTGTGTGTGTGTGTGTGTGTATCAGAGCTTTTAGATCCATTCATCCAGTGAGGGGCATCTGGGTTTGTTCCATAATTTAGCTGTTGCAAATTGAGATGGTATGAACATGGATTTTGTTGTGTTGCTGTAATGTGCTGATTCTAACTCCTCTGGGAAAACACCCAGAAGAGGGCTAGCTGGGTCACATAGTGGATCCAACCCTAATTTTTTGAGGAGTCTCCACACTGCTTTCCAGAGTGGCCGGACCAGTCTGAAATTCTACCAACAGTGTGCTAGTGTTCCTATCTCCCCACAACTCCTCCAGCGTTTGTTACTGCTTGTATTTTTCGTCTTTGCCAGTCTGACTGGAGTGAGGTGAAATCTTAAGGTAGTTTTGATTTGGATTTCTCTGATAGCCATTGATTAAGAACACTTTCACATGTATTCATTGGCTTGCTCAATGTCCTCTGTTGAGAAGTTTCAGTTTAGCTCTCTAGCCCATTTATTGATTGGATTGTTTTTGTTTTTGTTATTGAGTTTTTTAAATTCTATGTAAATTTTGGATATTAGTCCCCTGTCAGAGGGATCACAGGCCATGATTATCTCCCATTCTGTTGGTTGTCTCTTGACTGTTTTGACTTTTTCCTTGGCTGTACAGAAACTTTTAGTTTAATTGCATCCCACTCATTGATTTTAGACTATAATTCTTCCACTTTAGGATCCTGGTTTAGGAAGTCATCCAACTCCCATATGCTGGAGTGTTGGTCCTAATTTTTCTTCTAGCAGGTATATGGTAACTATCTTAATTCCTAAATCCTTGATCCACTTAGAACTGATTTTTGTGCATGGTAAGTTAAAAGGATCTAATTTCAATTTTCTGCTAGTGGCTGTCCAGTTTGTCCAGCACCATTTGTTGAATAGACTGTCTGTCCTCCATGTTATATTTTGACCCCCTTTGTCAAAGATCAGGTGTTTAAAGATTTGGGGCTTTGTCTCAGAGTCTTCTATTCCATTGATCTTCATGCCTATTTTGATACCAATACCTTGCTCTTTTTAATAGTACCACCTGATAGTATAGTTTTAGATCTGGTATTGCGAAACAACCTGTTTCCTCTTTCTTGCTTAGTAATGTTTTGGCTATTCTGGGTTTCTTATTGTTCCAAATGAATTTGACAATTGCTTTTTCTATATCTACAAAGAATGACATTGGAATCTTGATGGGGATTGAACTGAATCTGTACAGTGCTTTTGGTAGAATGATCATTTTAATTATATTGATTCTGCCTAACCAAGAGCACGGAACACCTTTCCAGCTTCTCAGGTCTTCTGCAATTTCTGTTTTCAGTGTTTGATAATTTTCATTGTTGAGTTTTTTTACTTCTCTTGTTAGATTAATCCCCAAGTATTTTATTCTTTTAGAGGATATTGTGAATGGGACTGAGTTCCTAAATTCTTCTTCTTCCCTATTATTGTTGGCATATAAGAAAACTATTGATTTATGGGTATTGATCTTGTAGCCTGCTACTGTGCCAAATCTGTTTATAAGCTCTATCAGATTTTAGGTGGAGTGTTTGGATCTTCCAGATATAAGATCATGTCATCAGCAAAAAGGGATATTTTGACTTCCTCTCTTCCTATTCTTATCCCTTTGATTTTTCCTCCTGTCTGATTGCTCCATCCAGGGTCTTGAGGACTATATTGAATAAAAGTGGTGAAAGCGGGCAGCCTTGTCTTGTTCCTCAGTTCAGCGGAAATGCTTTCAACCTTTCTCCATTTAGTATTATACTAGCTGAAGGTTTGGCATATATGGCCTTTACAAAGTTAAGATAAGTTCCTTTGATCCTTATTTTCTCTACAGTTTTAAGCATAAATGGGTGCTGGATTTTATCAAAGGCCTTTTCTCCACCTATTGAGATGATCATATGGTTTTTGTCCTTAACGCTATTTAAGTGATGAATTACATATATTGATTTGTGTGTGTTGAACCAGCCTTGCATACCAGGAATGAAGCCCACTTGATCACGATGAATTATTTTCTGGATGTGTTTTTGAATGCAGTTTGCAAGAACCTTATTAAGGATTTTTGCATCAATATTCATGAGGGATATTGGTCTGTAGTTTTCTTTTTTTTTGATGTGTCTTTGTTGGGTTTTGGTATCAGAGTTACGGTTGCTTCACAAAAAGTGTTTGGGTGAGTTCCCCCTTTTTCAATTTCTTTGAATAGCTTCTTTTTTTTTAGAGGAAGAAAAGTTTATTTGGGGGCTCATAGTTTCAGAGGTCTGAGTTCATAGACAGCCAGCTCCTTTCCTTGGGGTTTGAGGTGAGGCTGAACATCATGACAGAAGAGTGTCGTGGAGGAAAGCTGCTCAAAACATCTCACTAAGAAGACAGAGAGAGACTAGGCTAAGTTCACAAAATACATGCCAAAGGCACAAACCCCAATGACCTACCTTCTCTAGCCACACCCTACCTGCCTTCAGTTATCACTCAATTAATCCCTGTCAGGGGATTAATTCACTGATCAGTTAAGACTCTCACAACCCAATCATTTTACCTCTAAGCTTTCTTACATTGTCTCAGGCATGAGCTTCTGGGGGGCCTCTAAATTATAACAGTGTGTTTTGTTCTCTTGTACCTGACTGAAATTACAGAATAGGTAATTAAAAATATTTTTCTGGTCTGTTTTAAAAATGAAGGCTTGGGGCTGGAGCACTGGCTCAGTGGTAGAGCACTTACCTGGCATATACAAGGGCCTGGGCTTGAACCCCAGCACCACATACACAACTAAGTGTTGGAAAAACTAAAGTCAGATGAAAAAATAAATAAAATAGATTCTCTCTTTTTATCTCTCTTTCTTTAAAAAATCTGAAAATGAAGTCTTTTCTTCTGAGTCTTCAGGACACTGTTCTCTTTTTTTATTTTTTTATAATTTTTATTTTTGAACAACCATACAAATTTTTAACAAAATAATATAAAATGTATATAGTTTCTGGATACTAGATTTACCCCCAGGAGTGCCCCCCCCCAATTTCCCACCCGTATCCCTCCCTTCCCCTTCCCACAATATCTCTAAAAAAGTATTAAGCTGTATAACATTACACCTTATCTGGATTTAACACATGATACTAGACGACCTCTCTCAATGGCCAGGGTCTAGTTCCAATCTCCACAGATGAATGAAGACATTCAACCCTTGGATGTCTGGGTTAAGCTGATTTTACTCAGCATAATTTCTTCCATAGCCATCCATTTACCTTCAAAGCCTGCAATATCATTGTTTCTAATTGCTGTGTAAAATTCCATGGTATATATGTACCACCGTTTTTGGATCCATTCATCCAGTGAGGGACATCTGGGTTGTTTCCATAGTCTAGCAATAGTAAATTGAGCTGCTATGAACATAGATATTGCTGTGTCACTATAATGTGCTGATTCTAAATCCCCTGGAAAGATTCCTAGGAGTGGAATAGTAGGGTCATATGGTGGGCTCATCCCTAGTTTTTTGAGAATTCTCCACATTGCTTTCCAGAGGGGCTGTACCAGTCTACAGCTCCACCAACAGTGTGCTAGTGTGCCTATCTCTCCACAGCCCCTCCAGCATCTATTATTGTTAATTTTCTTCATTTTTGCCATTCTGACTGGTGTAAGGTGATAGCTTAATGTATTTTTCATTTGCATTTCTCTGAATAGCTTCTTAAGGAGGGGTGTTAGCTCTTCCTCAAAGATGTGGTAAAACTCTGCAGAGAATCCATCAGGTCCTGAGCTTTTCTTCTTTGGAAGACTTTTAATTGCTATATGGATTTCGGTGCCTGCTACTGGGCTGTTTAGGATTTCAATGTCATCTTGTGTCAATTTGGGGATGTTGTATGTATCTAGAAATTTGTCCATGTCATCCAGATTATCTGATTTAGAGGAGTATAGTTTTTCAAAATATGTTCTAACAATCTCTTTGATTTCAAGGGGGTCAGTAATGGTCACCCCCTCTTTGTTGGTGATTTTGTTGATTTGCTTTGATTCTCTCCTTCTTTTAGTTAGATTAGCTAGGGGTCTGTCAATTTTACTTATTATTTCAAAGAACAAGCTCTTTTTTTGTCAATTCTTTTTATTTTTTTTGTTCTCAATTTCATTGATTTCAGCTTTGATCTTAATTATTTCCTGTCTTCTGCTGGCTTTGGGATTAGACCATTCTTCCTTTCATAGAGATTTGAGTTGGAGCATAAGCTTATTTGTTAGAGATCTGTCCTGATTCTTAATGTGGACACTTAGTGCAATAAATTTTCCCCTTTCATGCTGATCCGGAAGTTTCGATATGTTGTGTCTTTATTCTCATTCTCTTCCAAGAATTCCTTAATTACTGTACTCATGTCTTCTTGGATCCATTCTTTATTTAATAGGGATTTATTCTATCTCTGCGTATATATGTGTTTTGTGCCATGGTATTTGTTGGGAACATGAGGTTCAGCTGGCTTGTAGGAGAATTGGTGGTAAACAACTCTAAGGGGTCCAGCTGGCTTGTAATTAGCAAATTGCCTGACCGCATGACTAAGCTATTCGGCCACTCATTTGTTACAATTGGAGAAAGGTGTTTGCATTGTACCCTATTGGCTGTTGTAATGGATACATAGAGTAGCAGCCAGTCAGGTAAAGGAAGAAGCAGCCCAAAGAAGCAAGCAGCCCAAAGAAGCAAGCAGCCAAAGGAGAAGCAGTAGCCAGAGAAAAGCAAGCAAGCAGCCGCGTCCTGAAGGAAGAGAGCACAGAAGCAGCAGCAGCAGCAGCAGCAGCAGCAGCAGAGACGTCAGAGAGATCAGCAGCTTAGAAGATCCAGGTCCCGTGTTCCAGCCGCCGGCATTCGCCCCCTTGTTCCCGGCTCCCCAACCCTTCCTAACAGCCCCTCGGAGGACGGTCCAGCGTTAAGCCGTTCTACCCGCTTCTCGCACAGGAACGCTGCGAGGAGCGACTCCTCGTCCCAACCCCTCCCTAACTCGGCCCCTCGGAGGGCGGCTAGCAAGGTCGTCCTGCCCGCTTCTCGGTTCCCAATGTCCTGCTGGCCCCCGGGGAACGGCCAAGGTCCCCCGAGGCTGTTCCCGCTGCTCCCCGCTCCAGAACCCAGGGCGGGGAACTACAGGTATTTGCTGTTAATTATTAGGGTCATAGCATCATGGTCTGATAGGATACATGGAATAATATCTACTTTTTTATATTTGCTGAGATTCCCTCTGTGAACTAGAATATGATCTAATTTGTAGAAGCAGCCATGTGCTGCTGGGAAGAAGGTATACTCTGCCAATTTGGTGTGAAATATTCTGTAAATGTCTATTAAATCTGTTTGATTTATAGTGTTGTTTAGACTGGAGATCTCTTTGTTGTTTTTTTGCTTTGATGATTTGGTGATAAAGGAGTGTTAAAGACTCCCAGTACTATCGTGTTGAGGTCCACAAGTGGTTTTATATCTTGGAGCATTTTTTCTATATAGTTGGGAGCATTCGTGTTTGGAGAGTATACATTTACTATGGTTATTTCCTCCTGTTGTATTGTTCCATTTACTATGATGTAGTGGCCTTCTTTATCTCTTCTGATTAACTTATGTTTGAAATCCACTTTGTCAGATATAAGAATGCAACTCCAGCTTGCTTTCTTGAATCATATGCCTGGTAGATTTTTTTCCATCCTTTCACCCTTAATCTGTGGGTGTCACTGGCTATAAGGTGGGTTTCCTGTAAGCAATATATTGTTGGATTTTGTTTTTTGATCCAATCTGCTAATCTGTGTCTTTTGATTGGTTCATTAAGATCATTCACACTTAGTGTTAAAATTGTTATGTGGTTGTGGTTCATATTCACTGTGTTTGATTAGTAAATTCTATGCCATCTTAGTTGTCTGTTGGTAGCCTGTACCTTTATTGAATTTCTTCTAATTGTGGGTTTTGAGGAATATTAGCTTGCACTTGTATCTTGAGTTTATCTTTGAGAATTCTTTGTAATACTGGCTTTCTGTTCATGAACGCTGCAAGTTTGTTCTTATTATAAAAAATTCTTATTTCCCCCTCAAATTTAAAGCTGAGTTTTGCTGGGTATAGTATTCTTGGCTGCATGTTGTGTTCATTCAGGCATTGAAAGATCTCCTTCCAAGATCTTCTCGCTTCCAGAGTCTGAACTGAACAGTCAGATGCGATTCTGATTGGTTTGCCTCTGAATGTGGTTTGGTGTTTCTCCCTTGCTGCTTTCAATATTCTGTCCTTGATTTCCCTGTTGTACATTATGAATATGATGTGTCTTGGTGAGCTTCTCATTTGATTAGGCCTATTGGGTGTCCTATAAGCTTCCTGGATGAGCATATCTGACTCTATTTTTATATGGGCAAAATTTTTTTCAGCAATTTCCTTGAGAATATTCTGTATCCCATTCTTTCGTGTATCAATTTCTTCCTGTATGCTAATTACTCTTAAATTGTTTCTTCTCATTTCATCCCAGACATTTTTAAAATTCTGTTCGTGTTCTGTGAGATCTTTTTCTTTTCTGTCATCCATGCTCTCTAGCTTGCTCAGACTGTCCTCATTGTCAGTTCTTTCTTCAAGAGCTGAGGTTCCTTTTTCTACAGAAGTTAGTCTACTATTAAATTCTTCCATGGTTCCTCTCATGTCATTGACTGCAAATTTTAGCTCTGTTACTTCCTTTTTGAGTATGTCTATTTCTTTGATATTAGAGCTTTTCATCTCTTCAGTCTTCTCACTTAGTCCCTTAAATATATCTTCTTTTAGTTCATTATCTCTTTTGGTAATCAGATCATTGATAATATTTTCAAGGTTTTCATCTCAACTTCTATCCATGGCATCCTTTCTGGGAGAGTTTTGGGTTTGAGGTGAACCTCTCCTTCCTTGATTCTTCATTTTGAATAGCTTCCTGTGGAGGAAGCAGGAAGTTCCTCAGGTGGTTTCTCCTTGCAAGACAAACAGTCAGATGAGCCAACAACTCTTTGATGATCACCTTCTTCCAGATGCTGTTTCTGCCTGGGTTGTGGGTGGAAACAACCTCAAGGTTGCAAATCTGAACCTATCAAAATGGAGACCTACTTCCAGCAGGACTCAAACAGGCCCCAGAAGGAATGCAGCTCATTGGTAGATGGGGCTGCTCCAGGCAGGGAGCCTCCCCAGGTTGTTCCTGAGCAGAGCTGCTCCAGACGGGGATCCTACAGATGGTGACCTGAGCACCTTCCCTAATCACAACTTTCAGTGTGTGTGTTTTAGTGGTCAATTTAGGCTTGATAACATATATATTTAACTTTTATATCCTTTTTCATGTAATTTTATACTTCTTCTCATATGCTATGAAAAGCTTAAAGACCATATAATTTTATTTCTTGCTTACCACACTCCCTGACTCAGCTTGGCCTTTCTTATTATATATTTTACTTTTACATATGTTATAAATATTGCTATTATATTTTTAAACAGTCAACTCTTAGATAATAAGAAAGATCTTTCTATATCTGTCACTATAATGTGTTATATATGCTGTATTTGTTGACATCATAACTGCTTTGATGGTCTGTATATCTTTACGTACATCCATTTATAATTTCCATCTTGTGTCTTTTTCCCTTTTTCTGGACTGAATTTATTTCACATTTCCTATCATTCAAGTCAGCTGAATTTGTCTGAAAATATTTTTATTTCTTATCTGCTTTTTAAAAACACTTTTTCCTTATACATAAATTCTAGGATGATATTAAACAAAAATTTTCAATGGCACTTACAGAAAGCCCAATAAGGAAGATATTTTTTCATGACCATAGTGAAGGTATGAGCACTGCACATAGTGGAGTTTTGTGGTGCAGGGCGAGAGTTTAGGCTCAGCTCTGAATATAGCATAGGGCAAGTAGAATCAATTTAACCAAGAGCAGGGTAGGGGTCAGTGAATGAAAAATCAGTAAGAAGAAACATTGGTGGTAAGGGACTCTGTCTCATCCAACCTAACAGTACTCTAGAAGACAGAAAAAGATGATTAGACATCCCCTGGGTGATGGTGGAGGGTGAGGGACTTGATCTGATGTCAAAGGTGATTAGATATTGAGTGAGTGGCAAGGGCAGTTTGCAGGGCTCTTTGATAAAACAGGGCCATGCAAGAACATGCACAGATAGGTTTAGGACAAGGAGCCTGATGAAAGTTTGGCTAAACCAAGCATCTTTGTCAATGACATATTTTTATTCTTCATTCTGTACATTTAAGGATTTAGCTACTCTGGCTTTTAGCATTATTTCCAACATTCCAAAAATTGCTGTTACCAATTTTTGGTTCCTTTTTAGGCAAGTGTCTTTTTTCCTCTTGCTTCTTTTAAGATTTCTTTTCCATTGTTGAACATGTAGAAACATTTTAGTTTTTATTTTTTCAGGTACTTTTTCTACCATATTCATTTTATTTGCAGGACTGCAATTGCATTTCTATTAGGCTGATCAGATTTATCTCAGGGCTTACAAATGCTGTATTCATTTTTTAGTCTTTATTCTGTCAATGTTATTGTGTGTGGTTAGTATTGTTATGTCTTTTGGTGTACTATTTCTTTCATAATATGAAATCTGCTAATCCTTTCAAGTGTATGTTGATTCACAAATCTTGTAGTTCCTTCTCTATCAATTTCCTCCCTTCCTTCCTTTCCTGGGGATTGAATCAAAGGAGGCTTTACCACTGAACTACATTCCCAGTACTTTTTAAATTTTTTTCTTTTGCAACAGGGTCTTACTAAATTACCCAGGCTGGTCTTGAACTTGTAATCCTCCTGCCTCAGCTTACTGAGTAGCTGGGATTACTGGCATGAGCCATGCTACCCAGCTCATTTGGTTCTTTCTTATATCCTTCATATCTCCACCTAAAATTTTAGTCTTTGTTTTAGGTTCCCTTTCTGTTAATAATAGAATTTATTGAGATTATATTTTATGCGCTATGAATCATGCTTCTAGCACATAATTCAGTGGATTTTATTATAACTCAGAGTTGTTCAACCATTTGCACTAATTTTAGAACATTTTAATCACTCAGTAGAAATTAAAAAACCAGCATAACTCTTAGGTATTCTCATCCCCCTCACTTTTCAACCTCTAATCTACCCTCTGTCTGTAGATTTGCCCATCCTGGACATTATAAATGGAATCAGGCACCATATGGTCTTCGTGACTGGCTTGTTTCACTTTGTGGCTTAATGTCTTCAAGGCTGTGTCTGTGCTAAGTCTCTTATCAACACCTAGTTTATATTGCTGGGTCATATTTCCTTGTGTGGACATACTACATCTTGTTTATCTCTTCCTCAGTGGAAGGACTTGGCAGTTGTTTCCACTTTTTGGATCTTATAAAGATTGTTGATGTCCACACTGGTGTATAGGTGTTTGTATAAACAGTTATAATGAGTCCTTTAACTCATGATTTCCTGTTTTTAGGCACAGCTAAATTGTTCTATCAAGTGGTTGCACCATTTTATAATCCCAAGAGTGGTGCAAAAATGGTTACAATTTCTACAGATTGTCTCCAACACTATTAACCATTGTGCTTCTGAGGCCAGTTCATCTCCTGTATGTGAAAAGGTTACTGTGGATTTGATTTTCGTTTCCATAAAGACTTATGACCCTGAGCATATTTTCAAGTGCTTCATTACCATTGCATATCTCCTTTGCTAAAAGATCTATTCAAATTTTTTACCCACTTTTTAAAATTTGGCTCCTTGTATTTTTGAGTTATTGAACTTTTTATATTCTAAATAAAACTTGCTTATCAAATATATGATCTTCAAATACTTTCTCCCATTCTTTCGGCTGTCTTTCCACATTACTGAGAGAATTTTTAAAATATACATAAGGTTCCAATTTTGATTAAATCCAATTCATTTATTTTTTTCTTTTGTTGCTTTCATTTTTAATGTCATATTAAGAATAGGAATCAATCAGTGCAATCCAAAAATTTGCCTTAATTCTCCTTCTAAGAGTTTTAAAGTTTTTTCCGTTACACTAAGGTCTATGATCCATTCCAAATTAATTTTTTTATTAAGGTTTGAGGTAGGAATCTAAATTCATTCTGTTGCATGTGAATTCCTAGCTGCACCAGAATTCTTCATTGGAAAAACAATTCTTTTCCCCTAAATTGGCTTGTTACCATCACTGAAAATGAATTGGTCATTAATGTAAGGGTACATAGCTACACTCTCAGTTCTATTCCATCAAACTCCATATTTGGAGTTAAAAGGTTCCATGCTGTCTTGATTACCACACATTTTGAAGCCTTGAAACATTAAGGGTGACTCTTCTTGCTTTGCTATTGTTTTTTAATCTCCCTAAAATTCTTTGACAGTTCAGGTCCCTGGAACTTTTTTTTTATGTTTTACAAAGAAACTTCGGGTTTTTAATTTAAATTTGTTGATTTCTACAAACCAAAAAACCCAATTGTGATTTCAATAGGAATTAATTCGATTATTTATAACAATTTCAGAGAGTGGTCCCATCACAATGATTGTAATGCTCTAAACAGATTCATGAACTTGGACATCTTTCCATTTATTTGGGTTATCTTAATTTCTTTCAACAGTAAATTAATTGTATAAGCCTTGAATTTCTTTATTCAAGTTTATTCATAACTATTTTATGATTTTTCAAGTTCTTTAAAATGGGATTATTTTATTAATTTTATTTGCTGGTATACAAAGACACATTGCACAATTTGCATATTAATATTATGTGCTACAGCATTATCATGCCCAGACAGGACCTTGAGTAGTGGAGATTTGGAATCTATCCATACGCACTAGCTGATTCTCTTTTGTACTTATTTGGAGACATTGAATAGGACTCCGTTATTTCCCCAAAACTTCTCCTGAGTGGTGGAGAGTCCAGTGACAAAGAGCCAGGAGTGGGTGAAGGCTACTCTTGTGTAAAGGATTCAATTAAAAAGGTATGTTGAACACAAATTTATATATATATATATATATATATATATATATATATATATATATATTGAACAAAAAAAAAGGTATGTTGAAGCCCTCACCTCCAGCACCTTATACTGTGACCTTATTTGCAAAAAGTGTTTTTGCAGAGGAAATTAAGATTTAGTCACACTTGGACAGGACATGCCTGGCTGAATTTATTTTGACTGGTGCTTTTATAATATTGACATGGAAAGATCATAGATAAACACACAATGCAATCAGGTAGGTTTATTTCAGGTGTGCAAAGATTGTTCAGTATCTGAAAATTAATCAGTGAACTCTATCATATCAACAAACTACAGAAGGAAAATTGAATCTATTTCTCTCATCACTGTCATTTTGTTTTTGAGACGGTGTGTCAGAGAGGTGGCCTTGAATGCGTAATCCTTCCTCCTCAGCCTCCTGAGCAGCTGAGGTTTCAAGTCTGAACCATCATGCCTTAAGAATGAGAGATTGCATGATCCTATCAATTGATGAAAAAGTGTTTGAGAGAATTCAACATCTCTTCATGAAAAAACTTGGAGATAAATAGGAACTGAGGGACAACTCCCTCAACTTGATAGAGTATCTACAAAATCCTAAGCTATTATATTATACTTAGTGATAATGAAACACTGAACACATTTTTTCTATGATCATTAACAGACTAACGCTAACAAAAGGAAGGATGTCCATTTTCATAGTTCTTTATCAACAGTGCTAGAAGTCCAAGTTCGTGTTTTTGCTTAATTTCGATATACTCTCCAGGGTGGTAGCTGTACCTATCAGGCAGAATGGGGAAAAGTACACATACTTTATCCTCCCAGAAGTGGACCATGTCTCCAGATCCCTATACAATTCATTTTTAAATGCAAAATTTCCTTGTTTTTAGTATAAAGCAATCTGGAAATTTGTATACATTTGTCAGAGGTTTTATTTATTATAATTTGCTGTTGTGATTAAACAAAAAAGGTCCTGCTTCGAAATACCAATGTAGGTCCCTACAATGTTGCAATTCTTTTTCTATAGTATTAAGAATTTTATGCAAATACAAAGGTCAGTTAGAAATTATTTAGTAAGGCAGACTAAATAAATACTTTTCAGAAACTGATGGCAGCTTCTTCTTCATAATGCAAGACCATGTTCTCATTGCTCCTGCCTCACTGGAGTTGTGGAATAAATTGCTAAGTCTAAGCAGCTTATTGTAGCTACTTGAAAATCTTTCATTTGACCTGTAAAGACCTCGGAGGAGAAAGGAATAAAGTCTTCCAATTCCATTTTGAGGAAGGATATTCTATCCTCATTTCAGGTAAAGTAGGGCTGTTTTCTTCACTGGGCTGCAATAGGTGAGATAGTTTATTGTCTCCTTTGCCTGTGTGGTATTGTCATTTTCCTACTTCTTAGAAACAGTTCCACACTGTGATTTTCTGAAAAAAAGAAGTCTTAGACTTTCAGGACACTGAATTGGCTGCTCATTTTGCATGACCCCAAGTGTTCAAAAGTGTCCATTTAAAATATGAGAGATTTAGATCTCAGGCTTTTCATAAAATATAATGAGAAAAAGAAATTCTAATGGTGAATGGGTAAGCATTCTAAGCAGATTCTCAAACCTGAGCAATGTGATAAGTATTTGAAAAAGGATATGTCAGGCTTCAGTGGCAAGTAAATATTACTAGCAAAATGCTATTTAAGAATGTTCTCACATAAAGGTTTATGAAAAATCTTTAAACTTAAAACACTGACACATGGACTCCACCCACTGCCACCCAGGCCGCTGGTCCCAGCAGGCATGCAGGACCTTGTGCCCGGACCCTGACTGTCAAGGCCCAAGACTCTGGCCCCAGCTCCAGCAGATGTGCAGGACACCCCACAGAACACCACACCAGGGCCCCAATCCACCGTACCGCACACCCAGGACTCTGGCCCTGGCCCTGGCAGGTGTTCAGGACACCCCCAAGGATCATTGCCATATTGACAAAGATGAAGAATATAAACAGTAACAGATGCTAGAGGGATTGTGGGGAGATAGGAACACTAACACTGTTGCTGGAATTGCAGACTGATAAAGCTATTCTTGGAAAGCATTGTGAAGACTCCTCACATAATTAGTGTTGGATCCACTGTAGGAACCAGCTATCTTCTGGGTATTTTCCCAAGGGGAGTTAGAATCAGTACGTTACAGTGACACAGCAAAATCAATGTTCATAGCAGCTCAATTTACAATAGCTAAATACTGGTACCTCACTGGATGAATAGATCCAAAATCTCTGATACACACATACACATACACAACCAAGTTCTACTCAACTGTTAGAAACAGTGATATTGCAACCTTTGAAGGTAAATTGATGGCAATGGAAGAAATCATGCTGAGCAACATTAACCAGTCCCAAAGAGTCAACGGTTGAATACTTTCCCTCATTTGCAAAAGCTAAAGCAAAACCAAAACCTGGGCGAAAGGTTGCCAAGCTCATGTTTTAGACCCAGCATAGACATAGCAACATAATATAGGGAACCACAGATTTGTGGTGGGGGTGGGAAGGTAATAGAGAGGGGATGAGAGAGGATAGGGAGGGATCTAGGAAGATAATCAACAAAGTAGCATACTCTTTATCCCACTCCCGAAGCCACAAAAGACTTATGCAATCATTTAATTCTGAAAAATTCACCATCTAAACAATTATATCAATTGTCGGGGCAGAATAAAGAAGAATCAAGAGACTGGGGAGCTTGTGATGTGCAGGTAACTCCAGTTTAGGTGCATAGGCATATTATATTGTTACTTTATATACATTTATCATTGTACAATAACTCAACTCCTTAATAAAAAATCTAAAAAATTTAAAATACTTAACCCCAAATCCAAAATAAATATATGAATTGCATAAAAACAAATATTTTAAAACACTGCAAAGGTAACATTAATGAATACAACATGTGTTATTATTTTACAAAAGTGAATTTGCCTATTTTGGTCCAATATCATGTCACTTGGATTTTACTAATGCTTTTTGATTTTGAGCAGATGGAATATTATTTGAGTCATTGATGATAAAATTGCCTTTGGGTTATTTACAATGATGCACTTGTTTTAAAATGACAATTTATCCTTTTGATTAGTCTGTTAACTTAATCCATACAGAAAGAGGACATGGATTTAAAGACATGGTCTAGTTATTTAACTTTTAGAACTTACATTATATGGTCACTCAAGTATGGGGTGACAAATGTCCCAGGTGAGCTCAGTTCAGGCTGGCCACTCCCCTAGGATCAGCAAGAGACCCTTGTCGGTGCTTCAGGGTCCACAAGACTGCCAGCAGCTCCTGGGACCCCAGCTGAACTGGGGCAAGAATTTGGGTGGATAAACCGTAGGGGGCCCAGGGATTCAACTCAGTTGGTCCAAAAGTCTGTATTCATAGGAAGCAGGGATGGTAAAAATCTGCATCCCCCTCCAAAGGAGATGAACACTGTGGGGGACTCCTGGGAATCTGACTTCCAGCTTAGAACACCAAACACAGCTCTCCAGCAACCTTACCTGGGAAGTGTCTCTACCCAGATGTCAGATAGGAACATATACCCCTACTGTGTATTTTGGTATCAGTAGTAATAATTCATAACCTTCCCAACTCTTTTTTTTCTTGGAGTTGGTGTTCTTGTGTGCTTGTATTTTGATTTTTTTTGTTTTTGTTTTTCTGTCCGTGCTGTGTTTGTATTGCTGTGGTTTGATATGTGGCTGTCTGTGATCTTGCAAACTAGAGCATAGTCTCTTTGTGCAGTAGAGTGTCCCAGTAATGAGACTACTATACCATTCTTCCCTTTCCTCTGTCAACACCTAAACTATATTCTGCTCTCTCCCATCCTCCCTTAAAGTCATTACCCCAATATTTTCCCCTTTCATTCTTTTCTTTATTTTAGTAGAATAGCTTACATCATATCCACTCTCTTATTGCTCTCTCTCCAAATTCACAAGCTTCTCACTATCGTCCTATCACATTCCCTTTTGCTCTCTAGACTTTTTTTTATTCACCTACAGAGGTTTTGGAAAACTGAAGTGAATGCCAAACTTGAAAACAGGTGTTTGCTTTCAAACCAAGTATAGTTTGAGGACTCGCATGGAAGAAAACTAGTAAAATGTTTGCTCTTATAGGTATTAATCAACTCTGTGTCAGCTACAGTTGGCACAAAGTAACCAGATCAACACTGTCTGTTGTATGCAATGGCTGCCCATATTGACTCCTAACCTCTATATCCTGAGGTATTGGAAATCGTAAAGGTCCATGATAACTCACAGGTTTGGGGAGCCAGACATTGAACTGTACTATTCAAATTGTATCCCCCCCAATTAAGCAAAGAGACAAAAACTCCACATCAACAAAGTCAACAAAGCCCCCAAAAGAATTATTCAGTGACAGGTTTCAAGCCCCAAACCCTGAGACTGAAAATGAGGAAAAAGGATAACAATCCTCCACCTCAAACCCATAGCTTGCCACCCAAGGGGTCCATGGTCTGGGTCCTAGATGGAAACTTAGAAAAAAGTATCAACAATCTGATTAGTAAATCAATCAAAGAATTAAAAGAAGACTTAAGGAAGGACATAAGAGAGAAATTTTAGGAGCTGAGAGACCACTGTGATAAAGAGCTAAACATTCTGAAAAGAGTCATAGCAGAGCTCTTAGAATTAAAAACATAGTCAAAAATTAGAAATTCATTGGAAGATATTAATATGAGAGTAAACTCAGTAGAAAATAGAACCTCAGCTCTCGAAGAATGAACATCAGACAAGGAAGATAGGCTGAGAAACATGGAATGCAAGGAGGATAAACAAGAAAAGAAACTTACTGAGCATGATCAGAACTTACAAGATGTATGGGACAAGATGAGAAAAAATAACATGAGAGTAATTGGGATTGGAGAAAACATAAAGCACAAATGAGTGGCATTAAAAATTTTCTCAATGAGATTGTGAAAGAAAATTTCCCCCATATCAGAATTGATCCAGAAATTCAAATTCAAGATGTCCATAGGACACCAAACCAACCTAACCAAATGAGAAACTCATCAAGACACATCATATATAAAATGAATAACAGAGAAATCAAGGAAATAATTTTAAAAGCAGTAAGGGAAAAACACCAAATCACATACAGAGGAAGACCAATAAGGATTACTGTGGATTTTTCACCTGAGACAATAAAGAACAGGATGGCATGGAACAATATTTTTCAAATACTGAAAGAAAACAATTTTCAGTCAAAGATATACCCTGCAAAATTCATCTTTAAATATGTGGTGGGGAAATAAAATACTTTCATGATAAGTTCAAATTAGCAAAATACATGAACACAAAACAAACTCAACAGATAATACTTAAAGACATAATTAATACAGAAGAACAAGAAAGAAACTCTGAAATGCCCAATACAGAAGAAAGACAATAATAACATAACTTACTAAAAGATATCCAGATGGCACAAAATACAGCAGAATCATATATTTATTCTAACCCTGAACGTGAATGGACTCAAGCCCCAATCAAAAGACACAGATTAGCTGACTGGATCAAAAAGTAAAATCCAACAATATGCTTCTTACAAAAGACACACCTCAAAGCCAAATATAGGCACAGATTGAAGGTGAAAGGTTGGTAAAATGTCTACCAGGCTTGTGGTCAAAGATCGCAAGCTGGTATTGTGATCTTTATCTGACAAAGTTAATTTTGACCAAAATTTAGTCTGAAAATATAAAGAAGGTCACTACATAATAGTAAAAGGAACAATACATCAAGAAGACATAAAGATGGTTAACATTTATGGCCCCAATTACAACCCTCCAAAAATATATGGAAAAAATACTCAAGGACATTAAACCTCTTATTGATTTCAAAGCAATAATCCTGGGTGACTTTAATACATCACTATCAACAATAGAAAGATCATCAAAACAAAAAAATAAACAAGATATCTCTAACCTAAATAACTCTATCAAACAATTGGACTTAACAGACATTTACAGACTATTCCATCCCAAATTGGCTGAGTTTACCTTCTCAGCAGGACGTGGATCCTTCTCCAAAATAGACCACATCCTAGTCCATAAAGCTAATCTTAGCAAAAACGAAAAAGTTGATGTAATCTCATATATCTGTCAGACCACAATGTTATGACCTTAGCAATTAACAGCAAGAAAAACAAGAGAAAATACACAAATACTTGGAGATTGAATAATACTCTCTTAAATGAAGAATGGATCAAAGATGGAATGAGAACAGAAATCAAGAAATTTTTGGAAACTAATGAGAATGACAAAACAACCTACCAAAATCTATGGGAAAATATGAAAGCATTCTTAATAGGTAAATTTATGACACTGAGAGCATTTATCAAAAATCAGGAAAGAGGGCTAACGTGGTGGCTTGTTGGTTACAGCACCTGCCCAGCATTCACAGGTACATGGGTTCAAACTCCAGCACCCACGTACACAACTAAGTGTCAGAGCAATGAAAGCCATGTGAAAAACTCAATAAAAATTAATTCTCTCTATCTTTCTCTCACTGTCCTTCTTTGTTTAAAAATCAAAATAAAAATAAAATAATTCAGGAAAGAGCCCAAATAGATAGACTTCTGCTCCAACTCAAATCGCTGCAACAAAAGGAACAACCCAATCCCAAACCCAACAGAAGACAGGAAATAGCTAAGATCAAAATTGAAATCAATGAAATTGAGAACAACAACAACAACAAAAAAAAAACCCAATACAGAGTATCAACAAAACAAAGTGTTGGTTCTTTGAAAAAATAAATAAGATTGACAGATCCCTAGCCTACCTCACCAAAATGAAGAATGAAATGATGCAAATCAAGAAAATCAAAGACAAAAATGGAGATATCACCACTGACTCAAACGAAATCCAGAGGATTACCAGAACTTATTTTGAAAATACATACTCTTCCAAGTTTCATAACCTGGAAGAATTGGACAAATACCTAACCACATTCAACATTCCCAAATTAACATGGGAGGACATTGAAATTCTAAACCAACCAATCTCAAGTAATGAAACTGAAACAGCAATCAAAGGCCTTCCAATAAAGACAAGCCCAGGACCTTATGTATTCTCAGCAGAGTTCTACCAGACATTTATAGAAAAATTAACATTGCTCCTTTGTAAGCTATTCAATGAAATTAAATGAAAGGTCAGAATGCTCCCAAATATTTTTTATGAAGTGAATATAACTGATACCCAAACCCAACATAGACACATCAAGAAAAGAAAATTACAGACCAAGTGCCCTGATGAATATAGGCACAAAAATCCTTAATAAAATCTTAGCAAACCACATCCAAAAACACATAAAAAAAGATAATAAATCAAGATCAAGCAGTGGGCTTCGGCTGGAGCAGTGGGTCAGCGGTTATGCCTGGCATGCATGAGGACTCAAGTTCAAACTCCAGCACCATAGACTCAACATAATCCCAGAGCAATGAAAGCCATGTGAAAAACTAAATAGAATTGATTCTCTCTCTCTCTCTCTCTCTCTCTCTTTCTCACTGTCATTCTCTCTTAAGAAAAAAAAAATCAAGTGCGCTTCATTCCAGGAATGCAAAGCTGGTTCAACTATGCAAATCAATAAATGTATTTCATTACTTAAAGATAATTAAAGATAAAAATCATAAGATCATCTCAATTTATGCAGAAAGGCCTTCAATAAAATTCAACACCCATTTATGCTCAAAACTCTGGAGAAAATAGGTATCAAAGGAAGATACTTTAATTTTGTAAGAGCCATTTATAATAAACCCATAGCCAACATTATGCTCTATGAAGAAAGACTGAAAGTATTCCCACTGAATTCAGCAACAAGACAAGGATGCCCACTCTCACCACTCTTATTCAATATAATCTTTGAAACTCTAGCCAGAGCTATCAAACAACAGAAGGAAATCAAAGGAATTTCAACAGGAAAGAGGAAGTCAAGTTGTCTCTATTTGCTTATGACAGAATCCTATACCTAGCACACCCAAAAAGCTCAATTAGAAGACTTCTAGAGCTTATAAATGAATTCAGCAAAGTGGCTGATTATAATATCAACACTCATAAATCAATAGTTCTCCTATACTCCAGCAACAATTCCGCTGAAGAAGAAATCAAGAAATCCATCCCATTCACAATAACCTCAAAAAGAATAAAATACTTGGGCATCAGTCTAACAAAGGATATAAAATATCTCCACAACGAAAATTATCAAACATTAAAGAAAGAAATTGTACTAGACTTGAGTAAATGGAAAAACATTCCATATTCTTGGTTAGGCAGAAATAATATAATTAAAATGGCTGTTCTACCAAAATGCAATTCCCATCAAGATACCAATGACATTCTTCATGGATATAGAAAAAGCAATTCTCAAATTAATTTGGAATAACAGGAAACCCCAAAAGGCCAAAACATTACTAAACAAGAAAGAGGAAGCAGGAGGTGTCACAATACCTGACCTGAAATGATAATATAGGGCTATAGTAACAAAAACAGCACGGTATTGGTATCAAAACAGACATAAAGACTAATGGAACAGACTACAAGATACTGAGCAAATCCACAAATTTTTAACCATCTGCTAAAGGAGGCAAAAATATAGTGTGGGGGAAAGAGAGCCTGTTCAACAAATGGTGCTGGATGAACTGGACAGCCATATGCAAACAACTGAAATTAGACCCTTATCTCTCATCCTACACAAGAACAAATTGAAATGGATCAAAAAATTAGAAATTAAACCAACAATTATACAATTGCTAGAAGAAAAAATAAGATCAACACTCCATGACATCAGTGTAGGCACAGCCTTCCTTAACAAAACTCCCCATAGCTCAAGAATTAAAACCAAGAATAAATGAGTGGGATGCCATTAAGTGAAAAGCTTCTGCACAGCTAAAGATTTAGTCAAGAGTGTCAAGAGAGAACCTACAGAATGGGAGAAAATCTTTGCCTGCTACAACTCCAACAAAGGATTAATATCCAGAATATACAAAGAACTCAAAAAAATGAACACCAAACCCATAAACAATCCAATCAATAAATGGGTTAGGGGAATAAACAGAAGCTTCTCAATGGAGGAAGTCCAAAAAGCCCATAAATATATGAGAAAATGTTCTACGTCACTAACAATCAGAGAAATGCAAATCCAAACTTCACTGAGATTCCATCTCACTCTTATCAGAGTAGCAAAAATGAAGAATACAAACAATGACAGATGCTGGAGGGGTTGTGGGAAGAAAGGAACACTATCATGGTGTTGTTGGAATTGCAAGCTCGTACAGCCATTCAGGAAAGCAGTGTTTTTTGACTCCTCAAAAAACTAGGGTTGGAACCACCTTATGACCCAGTTATCCCACTCCTGGGTGTTTTCCCAAAAGAGCTAGAATAGACCTACTACAGAGACACAGCTACCAATGTTTACAGCAGCTCAATTTGCAATAGCTAAACTATGGAACCAATCCAGATGGTCCTGGTTGGATGAGTAAATTAAAAAACTGTGGTATATATATATATATATATATATATACACACACACATACATACACACAGACACAATGGAATTATACTCTGATATTAGAGGGAACAATATCATAGCATTTACAGCAAAATGTATGGAGATGGAAAAATTATGCTGAGTGAAATATTCAAAACTCAGAGACCTGAAGCCCAAATGCTTTTTCTCATATATGGAAGCTACAGTGAAATCTAAGACAGACTGGAAGTTATCTAAGCTCAAAAATAAACTCAACATAGGTGAATTTTCACATAAGCAGGGGGAACTATAACTATGAAGCTGGGGGGGAGAAGGGAGGAGGCAGGAAGATGAGGGAGGGATTAGGGGAGTTATCAATGCAGCTGGGAATCTTCAACTCTCATGAGAAGCCCAACTATACACAGGCGGGCAGAGAGGATGAGAAAATTCAAAAATTAATACACATGTATATGCTTATTTCTAACACTGGGGTAAAGCAGGGGAGACATGGAAGCAGGGAGTGGTTGAAGGCGGGAGATTCTGGACGAGGATAGGCCTTAACTTACTTCATCAATATCCATCTATGCATGAATAAATAACAATGATTCCCTCCAATATGTAAGACTATGTTGAATGAATTAAAAAATTAAAAAAGAACTTGGATTATACAAAGTCAGTGTGTATGTACTTATTGATAATATGAATATACATTATTAACAACTTTGAAGTAAATCCTTAATTTCCTAAATATGTACAATTGAAATAACTTACCTGATTCCAGAAATAGTCATCCAAGCCTCATATTTAGACATAATGATAGAATGAGCAATGGAGTTGAATTTCAAAACTCAGTTTGCTTTTATTAGTTTTAAGAAAGCCTTTTGGATTTTTATTTCAACTGTATTTTAGAACAACTTGGGAATTATTGGCTTAATGTTATTTATCCTTCTCATCCAAGAATTTGGGTTAAAATCTGTTTAATGTCTCAATTGATAATTTTCTACAAGGTTTTCAACGTTCTTTGAATGAAACTTACATTTTTTAGATCTGTTTCTAGATACTTTATCTTTTATTGCTATAAAATTTTAAATTATGCTGTGAATTTTGTTACTGGTTTTTATAAAAGCTGTTTTTGTACAATACAAGTTACATTCAGCATCCTTTGTAAATTTCCTTATTAATTTTAGTAAATATTGAGTTTTACACACAATCATAGCATGCTAAAATTATAAATGTTGCATTTCTTTCTTTCCAATTCTTAAACTTTTTGTTATTTTCCTCATATTAATATACTGCAGAATAATATAGAAACACAGAAATACCGGTGGATATTTTCATTCATGACTTTGAAAAAACAGATAACATATTTTTCTACAAATTATAAAGGCAAGAGTATTTTTGTCTTATTGTATTTCTTCTATAAATATCTTTTGTCAGGTTATGACAATTTTATCAAATTTTTAATTTTTATACTGAAAGGATGATATATTTCATTAGACCATTTTTCTGCATAGATGACATAATTATATTATTTTACCCTTTAAAGTTTGTCATGAATTACATTAATATATTCAATATTTAATCTCTATACACATTGTTGACACAAACCAAAAATTAGCGGTTCATCTTATTTGCATTTGATTTATACTAACACTTTACTAAAATATTTTTAAGTCAATGTTAGGATTGTCCTTTCTTATATTGTGCTTATCTTGTTTTGGTGTCAGAGTTATTGCAGGCTTATAAAATGTGTTAGATTTCCTTACCCTTTTTTCTTTAAAAGATTGTGCATTATTAGAATTCCTTGAAAAGCTGATCCAACTGAGAGGAACATTTTCTAGGGTTTGCACTATCTCTTGAAGGTTTCTGAGTAATAATTCGTTTTCCTTAACAGTAATCCAATAATTAAGATTTCCTATTTCTTCTTGATTTTGTCTGGTTATTACTAGAGCTGCACTGGCACTTCGGGTGTTGATGTCTGCCTGGGATAGCCTTGTTGCCCTTTGACTTTAAATTGCATGGGTGTTTGTCTTTTGGTTAGGTTTGTTGCAAATACAATAAGGCTGAATATTGTGTTTCTATGGAAGAGGGTGGTTTCTATTTTTATAACTTGAGAACTTATTCAATATTTTTTAGTACTAATCATTATTTACATGCTTAGATCTATTTGTATTTTTTCTGGTTTTATTTTTATCACATTTTAGTAACCCCTGTCTTGTATATTTTAGATGAATTAATATATATTACTTGTATTTTATAATTTCCCATTTATTTGAAAGCAATATACTCCATTTATTTTTCTAGTATTTACTTTAACATTATTAAGAGTGCAGAGTTAAGAAAGACTAAAGTTAATCCCGATACTTAACCTCCTTTCAAACAACATAAATATCCCAGACATCTTCGAATCGAATTCATAACATTTCAACTTGTATACTCTTCTTTTCCAGTAGTCTTTTTCTAGGCTATTTCTCTTGAATGCTTTTTTTTTTCATACTCTTGTATTTGTACAGAATGATTTAAATGATATCATTTAGTCACAAACTTATTAATTCTATTCTCTATTCCTTTCTGCAGTTTCCACCTTTAACTAGGAAATGTCCTATTTGTCTGAAAAATCATGAAAATTTTAGATAAAATTTTTATTCTCTTAGAATTTGCATATTCTCTTCTGCCAGCATTTTCACTCAGTTTTGTCACCTGTGTTTTCTGATCTACAATTTCACGCTTGCGCATCTAGGAGGGTCTTTTGTCCACCGTGCATGGAGTTGAGCACATTTCTGGTCCATCCTCACAGGTGATGCTGAGTGTTGTGTTCTTGCTTGTTCTCCACTTGGTCCTTCAGACTCTGAGCTCTTCTACTCTACACCCATTCATCTCTCTTCCATTTTCAAAGTCTTTTACCTAAGGAACGTATTTTTTTTTTAAGAGAGAGGGAGACAGGCAGAGAGAGAGAGAAAGAGAGAGAGAGACAGAAAGAATCAATTTTATTTAGTTTTTCATGTGACTTTAGTTTCTTTGAGGATTTGTTTTTCACGTGGTGCATGGCTTTGAGCCCACATACTCGTGTATGCCAGGCAAGCACCATGACCACTGATCCACCACTCCAGCCCCTGGAATGTATTCTTGATAAATTCTTCTTCCAGTCTTCCTAGTCTTCTTTTGATTTATTTCATCTGATTTTAATCCATCTAGTGTATTTTAGGTACCTGATATATATTAAAATCTATGGGCTATTATTCTTATAGCTCCTTGCTATAGTATATGTAAAGGCATATACTATACTTATTAAACATATTATTGTAAACATAGGATATAAAAGTAGATAGAGCTAATGCCATTTACAGTGGCAGCAAAGAGATTAATGTGAAAAGAAATTTTCTAATGAGGAGAAATTTTCTAAAACACTTCTAAATAAGACAAAATCAGAATTAGATATAGGGGAAATATCTATACTCCTACCGTTTTCAATAGAAAAAGTCACATCATAATGTAAGATTTCCTGTAGTTAAGATTTATGAATGGGGGTTGGAGCAGTGGCTCAGCAGTTATGGCACTTGCCTGGCATGCACTAGGATGTAGGTTTGAACCCCAGCATCACATACACAACAAAGTGTCAAAACAATGAAAGCCACATGAAAAACTAAATAAAATTGATTCTCTCTCTCGATCTCTCCCTTTCTCACATACACACTGTCCCTCTCTCTCTTAAAGAAAAAAAAGGTTATAGAAATTTTTTATCAACTCACAACAAAAAGTAAACCAACAACAAACTTATTATATTGAGATAAATTAATGTAAAAGTCATATAGAAGAAAAAATGTACAAGAATATTTAAGAAATATAAAAAGAAAATTATAATGGCTAATAACACCTAACACAACACACATAAGGCATATCATAAAGTCTCTTAATTGAAACAGGTTAGGAATAAGAGAATTGAAGTGGAATGGAAACTCCAGGGATGAATCCAAATATCAGTGTGTATATATAATATAAAATAATACAGTATCATATGTACTGTACACACACAATATATGATGAAGTGACCACTTGATGCCCATTTCACACAGATGGGCCATTTGACAATGATTACTATTATAGCTGATCATCCATTTATAAGGATCTAAAATTAGATTCATATGCCTAACTTTATAAAATAATGACATTCAAAATTCTTAGAAATTTAAAAGTAAAAAAAAAATAAACCATTCAAGTCTTCAAAAACATGAATGAAGTTTTTTTTTATGTAGCCTGAATGTGTGGACTGGTTTTCTAATTATAATTCAAAATCAGATAAATTGAAGATAGACAAATGTGGTTACAAAAAGGAAAAATTGGGGAGGGGACAATAAAGATCATCAAAAAAGCAGAAATTAATGAGAAGATGCATGGGGTATACCTGCAGCTCTCTTTCTGTATTCATGGCTACCATGTCCAATATGTGCAGAATTATTTCCAAAGATGAGCAAGTATGAACAGAAATGGGATGAGTAGGTGAGCAAAAATTCAGACACTCTTACACTCATGAAAAGATACGAGGTTCACTCGTAACTGGAAAAATACTATTAAAACATGTTGTGAGACCGTTTCTCATTTATCATATTGGTGAACATTGAAACAAATGAGGACACAGCTGCAGCTGTGGTGGCCAAGCAAGCCCTTCAAAGGGTGTGGGTGGAATAACCTTGGAGTGGGACTTTGGATGTCTAATACAACTACATGTGCATTTATTCTTTAGCCAATCCCCCTATAGGAATTTGCCCTGGAGATTCACTGCGAATTATTGTAAGCCACCTAAGTGCCCACAGGTAGTAGGATGGTGGAATAAACATAGACATATTATGCAGCTTATAAAGGATCTAGCAAAATCTTTATGAACTACTATTCAGTGATTTTCATTACACATCTTTTTTTTTTTTAAGAATGAGAGGTCCAGTGAGAGAGAAAGAGAATCAATTTTATTTAGTTTTTCATGTGGCTTTTGTTGCTCCAACACGTCATTGTATACAAGGTGCTGGGGTATGAATTTGTGCCTTGAATCTGTGTCCTTATGCATGCCAGCCAAGCGCTCTAACCGCTGAGCCACTGTTCCAGCCCCTTCATCACTTACCTAAAGTAAAGTGCTGGTGCTGGAGCAGTGGCGCAGTGGTTACAGCACTCACCTGGCATGCATGAGGACCTGTGTTCGATCACCAGCATCACACACACAACTAAGCACTGGGAAAAAAGCAGATGAAAAAATACATAAAAATTGACCCACTCATAAGAGAGTTTAAGACACTCTCTTAAACAAAAGAAATGAAGTACTAAATTTTATCCATATTCCTCTATGCTTTGTGTAAAAGGAAAAGGAATATAAAGTATATCTGCTCACTTATACAAAAAGAACTATAGGAAGAACAAAGAGAAAGCAACAAGATTGATTAAGCACAAGAATATGTGTGAGTGGTGTGGAAAGATGGGGAATGGAAGTATGCAGAAGGGATGCGTGAGAACCGCACTCTTTTTTTTTTCTTTTCTATAAAGCGAGAGGGACAGTGAGAGAAAGGGAAAACCAATTTAATCAAGTTTTTCATGTGCCTTTTGTTGCTCCATCACTTCGTTGCTGTGTCCTTGGTGCTCGGGTTCAAATCCATGTCCTAGTGCATGCCAGGCAAGTGCCATAAGTGCTGAGCCACAGATCCAACCCTGACAATCACACTTTCATGAGTTTGAATTTTTTTTGGTAAATTTCACTTTTAAAACCATGAAAACATTTCACATACCCAAAATATATAAATAAAGCAAGAGGAATAGGATAATAACCTAAAGTGCTACGCAATCTAAAGCAAACAAAAACTTTTTTTAAAGAGAGAAGGACAGTGAGAGAGAGAGAGAGAGAGAGAGAGGAGAATCAATTTTTATTGAGTTTTTCATGTGGCTTTCATTGCTCTGACACTTAGTCGTGTACGTGGGTGCTGGGGTTTGAACCCGTGTGCTTGTGCGTGCTGGGCAAGCGCCGTAACCGCTGAGTCACCGCTCCAGCCCAGCAAACAATAATTTTTAAAAATCTCTAATTCTGGCGTAACTAATTCAAATGAGAGGGAAGAGCACACTAAGTGGAAGGAGGGCTAACACATCTCTTGAATTTGGTACTTTGACTACACACTCTCAGACTGAAAAGAAAAAGGAAGCCACACCAGTGGAGACCTCTCATTAACAGGTTCATTCGTTTGCGGGGGTGTGTTTAGTGAAATCTTTATGAACAGCATGCTATGCTGTGGTTTTCATGAAATATCTTCAGTGAAATGCTAAATATTATCCATGTATTTGTCCAGGTAAACAAACATTTATGTAGTAGATAACGGGGACTCTGATTTCACTGTTGTGAAATGGTTAAAGATGTAAAAGAAGGGGATTGTAATGAGCATGGCCTTTTACTGGACTTGGAGTGCTAATGTGAACTCAGGGTTCGTAGCACAGCATGTCATCCTTGGAACAAAAGAAGCATCATAAAACACCATGACTCTGAAATGCCCCTCTCTGTCCCTCAGAAGCTAGCCAAGGGAACAATGAGAGTGAGCTTGGGCTGGAATGTTCATCCAGACATTATCTTGAAGGACTCTGGCTTCCTCTCATGGGGCAAGGTAGTGCCATCTGTAAAATGCGGCTTTCTTAGATCAGAGGAGAAGAGAAAGGAGATCGAGGGTGGGGAGGAAGAATGGGATAAGGAAAGTACAGTGGGATTCATCAGACTGAACTTTCCACAGCGTATATTGAACATAGCCCTAATGAATCTCACCATTATTCATATCCACAAGACACTAACTAAAAGAAAAAACTGAGTTAATAGAAAGATCAGTAGAACAGAGGGCAAGGATCAGGGAGAGGGAAGGGAAAGGGGAAATTCTGGGGACTGAATGAGAGAAAGTTATATTCCATTCTTTTATAATTATGTCAAATTAATCCTAATGTTGTTTATAAGTAAAAAGAACTAATAAAATAAATATTTTTTAAAAAAGCTGCTCTCTTATGTTCATGCCCTGTAGTTTCTCGGGATGCTGTTCATACAATGGGGCAAAGCAAGCTAAGCTAAGGGTGTTACCAATTCCGTAATCTAAACTACGAGCCCCCACCCCTGTGGCAACTGGTGGGGGCCATAACAGTGCAGAGAGGAAAGTGCTTGTCCATCCAGATGCCACCGGACAGTGTCAAGAGGGGTGGAGGTGTTACTTCATGCAAATCAAAAGAGCCACCTTGAGAAACAGAGGTTCTACTCGTCCAGTTCCTCACCCTTAGATCTTCCCCACAAGAAATTTTCAGCCAAACTGTGTCTCATATTCCATCTGCGGTATTTTCTTCTGCCTTTCTGCATCTGTCCCACTGCCCTAGCACAACTGAGCTGCAGACGGCACACATAGGAAGAATGCTAGACACCGAGATGGACAGAATCACTTCTAAGTCTCTGTAAACTGAGGACTAAATTCTACACACCAACAGAAATGAGCGCATGTCTTCCATGAAAGGTTTGGGCTTCTAACTTCTGTTTTTGATAGAAAGGCTTTTAGTTTCCAGTCTGGCATATAAAGAGCTCGAAAGTCATTACTCTTGCCTTGACCATCAAAAAATTTATGAATGGAATGGAAAAATGACCAAAGATGTAATATGCACAAAATGGAATACCAGAAGAAAAAGAAAGAAGCAAAGAAAATTTGGAATTATTAATGCCTAAAAATTATACAGAATTAATGTCAGACATCAGCTCATGGATCTAGGAAACTCAAAGAACACAAATCAGGATGCAAAAGAGCTATATGTAGATATATGATACCCAAATTAGAGAACATGAAAGACAAAAGTAAAGTCTTGCAAGTGGTTAGATTGGGGCCAGGCGGAGGAATGAAAGTTTCCCACCTACAGAGTAATAAAAGTGAGAATTACATTGGACTTTTCTTTTGAAAACCATGCAAGAAAGAAGACAGTGGTGTGAAATAAAGTTTTTTTTTTTAAATTACCAGCCTAGAATTCTATATCCTATGAAATTATACTCTAGAAGGAAGGAAGAAATAAAAGAAAACTTTCTCAGGCAAAAACTGAGGAAATGTGTTGCCGGTAGAACTTGTCTTTCAAAAAACTGTTAAAGGAAGTTCTTCAGAGAAGAAGAAATAATATAGGTTAGAAACCTGGATAAATTAAGAAAGGAAGAGTGGCCAGAGAGGAACAAAGGTAAAATATGATCTGATACGCTCCTTCCTCATAGGACTCTAACAGCAGTTTGCTCAACCTAACAATAGCTACAGTGCAATAACTTACTGATAAATGTAATGTGTGACAGCGTTCCTATCGGAGAGGAGAGGCAGGAACCGAGAACAATTCCTTGTGAAAGGGCATAGTGTTATTATATTACATGATTTGAGTTAGTTGTAAGTGTATGCTATAAACTTTGAGAAACTACTTAAATTTTTTAAGAAAGTATAAAAAATATGCTAACATAGAAGAATTGTATAAAATTCTCAAAATCAGAGAAGTCAGGAAAAAATGAAAGAAAAATAGACTATTTGGTAAATGTTGAAGTAATTAAAATTGATTTTTTTCTGCGTAAGCATAGCCATATAATCTGCTTTAAAAACCTGAAAAAGGAATTTTATTGTAGGGAAAATAGCTAGTTTGCTTGTCTAATGAATTTCTTCAAGGACACTAAGGAATTTTGTCCATTGGGCAGTAAGGGCAAGGGCTCACAGCCCTGTGTGTTTGCTGTCCTTGGTAGCAACCTTGTTCATTATTTATTTTCATATTACTTATTTTATTTATTCTCCTAATGGAACAATATCTATGTGTTAGGAAAAGCTCTTGGGTACTCTACCATGTAGGTCGCAGTCTTCTGTGCTCACAGTTAGGAGTATCTTTGTCTAATGCAATGGAAATATCTATGAAAAAATCAGAAAAAGTTGAGTTTCTCAGAGTATGAGAGGGAAATAAAAGGAGCTTGTTCTTCCAAAGAAGTAATAATTTGGAAGATGTGTTACATCATATAGGCAGTTGAAGGAAGGAACTATCTAATTGTTTTGGCTCACCTGGGAAATAAATAAGACCCATAATTTTTTAGCTGTTTACCTGTTTATTATTTTCTTCAGGGGGATTTAATTCAAATTCGTTCCCTTTCAATAATTGCTTCTTCCATGGTTGTGGCAATGAAAATGTCTCACAATGTTTTAAAGTCAGGTTTATATAAAGGCTTCAACATTTATCATGCATGACATTAATAGTTTCTTGTTATTAAAACTGCCTCATATAAACAGGAGTATACCATACCTCCTCATTTGCTTTGAGAAAAAAAAGTTAATATTAAATACTTCATTGCTCTATTCTGGCAGTGACTTGATTATAATTTGTTTTTGTCAAATCAGTGACATTGTCACCTGCAGGTTACTGAAACCAATGAGATGGAACATGTCAAACAGATTTATGATGGTTAATAATAATTATGAATAGCAAATTAATTCATTGGCTTCCTAAGAATTGAGCAGAATTTCTTGATTCTGTTGGGATCAAGCTTGAAATGGTCTGGTGAGTTAATTATTTGGGATAAAATATAAAGCTGTCAATAAGCATAGGGCACAGGGGAAAAGGACTGTGACAGGAGCAAACTTCCAAACTCTCCAAAGGGCATATCCAGCCCAGTTACCAGCGGGACTCCTGAGGGGCATGTTTGGTTCTTGGTTGCCTCTACCAATAACAGGAAAGTTGTGTCTCTAAGTTAAGGGGAGGGAAGGGTGAGAGTTAAGTATTAATTCACAGAAGGTCTTAAAATGCCAGTCATAACAGCTGCAATTACACTTACTGTGACAGAGTAAGATAAATGACAATTATAAAAGAAAATATGGAAGCAGACTTTTCAGTATTATATAACTGGAAAGTTATTATGGCTTCAGCTCCTGCAAATGATGTAAAATGATAGCTTTGTGCTGCCTTAATTTGCACCTCTGACTTAGAATGCATTTGAACAGCTCATTATAGGTTTGGGAGCCTCTAACGCCATCCCTTTCTTGAAGGTCCTGTCTACCAGTGCTGCCAGCTTGCCCCTGATGATTTGCAGGAGCTCCTCCTATTGGTTTCCCACACTTCCGTCATCTTCTTTGAGTCAGTCATCTCTGTTACCTTCATATATGTTCTCCATTGAATAGAAATCTTCAATGCTGTACCCTTAATTCATTAATCATTGTTTTATGTCTTGTAATTTCTAACTTCGTTTTATAAGCACTAACCCAACCCTCAGGATGATAGTCTCATACATTTTTTATCATACTCATTATATGATTTTAATTTTTATAATTATTTTTTCATCTATTTCACACTCATCTCTGTGTTCAGGTCCATTTTGCTTTTCTACCAAAGTGAACTAATTTCCTAAGTAAACAACATAGGCATTCCCAATGACTTTGGGTTGCAATAGTTTTGATATTGGTTTGAGATTTTCCCATGCTAAAATGAGCATATTAGTCTCTTTTGCTGTTTGTGCATATGGTGGTTATATCTTTTTTACAAGATTACTGTGAGTGTCTAGAATGTTGTAATGCTTACTGAAGTAAGTTATCCCTATTTCATCTTAAGGCTTACTTAGCAACGTGAGGACCTTTATTATTTCACTATACATTTTATGATAGGTTTATTGAGTTATTCAAGAAATCAATTGGAATTTTGATTTATAGGTTATGGAAGAATACATGAAAGATTAATGTGAAAATAATTTAGTTCTGATTAAGTATTGTTGCTCAAGAAATGAAGCTTCACTCCATCATATTATCTTTTTAGCTCAATATTAAAAATTTTAAAGCTTTATTCAAACAATACCAACATTTTACTGATTAGGCTATCATACAACTTAGTTTTTAATTATTGTTGTGGATGGTATGTGACTTTTTCTTATGATTGGTTGTTATTGCCAATCTGTTTTGCATTTTTGAAAGTTGGTTTATATCAGAAGATACAGTGGACTCTCTTACTCATCAAAAGAGAATGTCCATAGCTCTGCTGTTTTTCCAGGTGGACCACTAATCAGGACACACAGAGAAAATGACATTTTCATCTTTTCTTTCTAATACTTACACCTAGATTTTTTTCTTTCCTCACACTAATAACCAGGAATTCCTAAATTGTGTTAAATAGTAATGGTGATAGTTGAAATCCTTTTCTTTATGTTTATCTTAAGGGAAATTAAACCAAAAATTCTTGAATAAACAGTATGTATCAGAGGAAATTATTACAGAAATCCTATCCACTTCTATGTAGGACTTTCATTTCACTTCTATTACCTAAGAATTTTTTTCTTTTTCAAATCATACATAGGTACTGAACTTTATAAAATATTTTTCTGCCTATATTGGGGTAGTAATTTCATGTTCTATATTTAGTTCAATAATTTGGTATGGTAACAGTAAATTCCTCAATGTGGAGTCATTAGTGAATTGGTGGAATAAATTTCTTTTGATTATGATATGTTACTTTTAAGGCTTGTTGGCTTTATGTTTTATTTATATTCTTTCATTGTTCTTTATAAATGAAATAAGTACATAATCTCTTGTCTTATACTCTATTCCTGATTTTGGAATCCAGATTTCATTGACTTTATAAAACAATCTGATAAGATTCATTTGTTGAAGATGTACATTCCTTAAACCCTGGGACAAGGCAATATGTTTTATTAAACAGCAAAAGAGATTTTGCTGATGTGATGTAGAGTACATGCCTGTATTCTTTGGAGAAGCTCTGTCCATCATAAGAACTCCGTGTGGTTGGAGTCAGAGAGACACAGGCAGTGGAGAGAGAGACAGGAGAGAGAGAGAGGAGAGAGAGAGAGAGAGTGCACAAGTGATACCAGGGCTGATGCAAGGATGGAAGGGATTTGACAGTCATTGCTAAGCTTTAGGATGTAGAGGACCAGTGGCCAAGACCAGAGATTCAGGGCTGCTGGATTAAGGGCTGCCCTCTGCTGGCAGTGCAAGGACTGGCAA
The DNA here is from genome assembly GCA_004027875.1 of Aplodontia rufa. Taxonomy (NCBI): domain Eukaryota; kingdom Metazoa; phylum Chordata; class Mammalia; order Rodentia; family Aplodontiidae; genus Aplodontia; species Aplodontia rufa. The sequence goes on along the minus strand of PVKS010004389.1, from coordinate 12,427 downwards.
ACAGCCTGAGCAGGTTTGGAAGTGGATTCTTTGCTCAACCTCAGTAACTCATGGAGATTACTGACCTACAGAAACATGAGATACTAAACACATGTTGTTTTAATTGGCAATGTTTATGATAAATTTTACATGGTATCCAAAATCCAATTGAGATATTTGGAATGGCATAATAACTGTGATGAATATCTAAAAATATATTTTAAAATGGCTTTGAAATTGAGCAGTGGGCAGAGGATGAAAGAAATTGAGGAGAATGAAAGAAAAATCTTAAATTATTATTGTAAATAGGAACATTGACGTTAGTGACTGTTGGGGAGGGTTTAGCGGAAAGTCAGGGAACATGGAATAGAATCCTAAATCACTTTAGAGAAGACCTGAATCATTGGGAAGAAGCAGAGGAAATACCAACTGTGCAGGTGTTGCTGCTGAGAGCCCAAAGGCAGTAAGACACATGTCATAAACAGCATGCGAGGAAGCTTCTCAATATTTTATCCTGCAATTACATGAAAAGATGAGCAGGTAACGATGACTCTTGATGTTTGAGTGACATTTCTTAGCAAGGTGTTGAAAGTGCAGCCTGGTTTCTTTCTCTTGCTTGAGGTAAAATGTGATAGGAGATAGGTCAATTGAGGGAAACACAATAAACAGGAATCAGGACAAAGTGATTCGGTTGTTCTCAGTCTACCTAGATGCCCCTTGGTCCCCCAAAATTAGCTAATTAAATTGAATTTGGAGATTGCTTTCAAAATGTGGCAAAAAGAAATATCCCAGGATGTGGCTTTACAACTTTTTGATAAAGCATCAGAAAGATCAAAGGATCAGATTCCACTACATAAAAAGTTTGAAGTGATTAAGAGTGTGACTTTCGGGGCTGTAGTGGTGCCTTGGCGGTTGTGGCGCTTGCCTGGCATGAGCGGGTATGCTAGTTCAAACCCTAGCGCCATGTACACAATGAAGTCTCAGAGCAGTGAAAGCCACGTGAAAAACTAAATAAAATTGATTCTCTCTCTCACTCCCTCTCTCTCTCTCACTGTCCCTCTCTCTTAAAAAAAAAAAAAAAAAAAGAGTGTGACTCTCCACTCTTCTCAGCCAGACAGCCAGGGGCTTCTAGGAATGTTCAAGTCATTATCCTTCAGCTATGTCATCAGAGTTTAGAATTGAAGAAGGAATTACCCAGGGATGATAAACAAACGTTATAGCTTAGATGTGAGGGGTCCCTCAAAAACTCACATGTGAGATAACGTAAGTTTAGAGGTTGAAGCATTTGGTTGAGAGCCTTAGTCTAATCGTTGGTTGGCTCACTTGAAGGGATGAACTGGCAGGTGGGGTGTAATGGAGGAAATAGGCCACGGGGGGGGGGGGGCATGCCTTTGGGTCTTGTATGCTATCTCCGGTGAATAGAGGTTTCTGCTTCCTGGAACAAGTCCTGGGCTGTTTCTTTTCAGCCACACCTTTCTGCCATGATGTTCTGCCTCACTCAGGCCTAGAGCAGTGGTGAATAGAGGTTTCTGCTTCCTGGAACAAGTCCTGGGCTGTTTCTTTTCAGCCACACCTTTCTGCCATGATGTTCTGCCTCACTCAGGCCTAGAGCAGTGGAGTTGGCTGTGTGTGAACTGAGACCTCTGAAAAATCCCAAATAAATTTTTCCTCCTTTATGTTGTTCTGGTCTGGTCTTTTGGTCACAGCAGCAGGGAAACTGCTAAAAACAATGGCCAAGCCTCCTGTCTAGCAGGGTGAATCTCCGTGATATCCAGGGGAGACTCAAAGTTCTTGGGAATTCCATACCAGCAAAAATGCTATCAACTCAGACAAAAGGATCAGAAAAAGTTAAACAAGTTGATTGGACCACAAAATTCAAATGATGGGAAACAGGTTGATGGACTTATTCCTCTGAAAACATAGTCTATCACTTATAAGTGGAGGAAGGAAAACCAGAGGGCACAGCCTGGGTCCAAAGAGCAAAGGCTAAAGCATAGACAGAGGAGTATTCTCAAGCTCTGAAAATTAAGGGGCTTACTCAGCTAGGTTTCAAAACTAATCTTGGAACAGATTCCTTAGCACAATAATAAGTTATTCCATGAAAACTTGAAACAATTCCCAGTGAATACATTTGGACTAAAACTTCTTTCTGTTGCTTTGGCAAAGCAGATATTGGATGTGTATTGGTAAAATTAGTTTTTAATTGGTTATTTTATGTATCTGCTGATCCATTATTTAATCGGAAAATAACCTTTTATGTATTGCAAATTTTGAAACACTTGTGTATTTGAAGTTTTTGGTAATTGATTCTTTGCCTCTACTTAGAGTGGGCCTATATGCTTTGTTTTTAAAAAAATCAGTGTTTAATATTGATAAGCAAAATTTACAAGTGACAGAATTCTAACTTAAGCAAAATATTGTACATGCTCATGAAATTCAAGACCAGCTTGAGTTACTAAATAAAGAAGTGTCTGGGATGATTTTGAGTTTCAGAAATAGTTGGATTTATAAAAAAACAAACAAAAAAAAAATCATGCCACCAGGTCCATCTCTCTAATGTTTTCTTAACACATCTCTTTAGGTCAGCAAGTATATATTATATTTTTCTATTATGGAAAAGAAACATAACCATGTATATATTCTATATGTCACATATTTTAAATTAGTTTTGAGAGAGAAACTGACTTTAAAGTATTTCCACCCCAGTTTTGAGTTTTCTGAAGAATGGATTCACTGATCCTATTTGAGTTAGGTGCTAATGAACTTAGACTAATAAAATGTCATGTTTCACCATCATCCAATTTTCCAAACTAAATATATGGATGGTATGCTGGGAAATTTCAAGAAGTACCTCCTAATGTCTAAAACTCACTTGTTGTTAATTAGTATCATTTAATATGTTTCTCAAATGTTATTTGTTCGAATTTAATTTTGTAAAACAAAGCAAATTTCCTTCCTTCTTTCCCTTATCACCTCCATCCCTTCCTTCCTTCCACCTGCCCCCCACCAGATGAATCTTCTTTTACGTTTTGGTTGAGATGTGCATTTGGAGGCATCGTCATCAAAGCCCAGTATCAGCCTTGGAGAGAATCACTGGAAATCTGTTTTATTTTTTATTATTTTTATTTTTTTAAAGAGAGAGGGACAGAGAAAGAGAGAGAAAGAGAGAGAGAGAGAATCAATTTTTTATTGAGTTTTTTCACATGGCTTTCATTGCTCTGACACTTAGTTGTTTATGTGGGTGCTGGGGTTTGAGCCCATGTACTCGTGCATGCCCAGCAAGCACCATAACCACCAAGCCACCGCTCCAGCCCTGGAAATTTGTTTTAAAGAGTTTTGTGTGCATGCTATCTGGAGTAATGATGCACCCAGTAACTAATACTAAGGAATCACAGACTCAGATGTGTGTTCTTTAATATGAACAAGTTCCAAAGAGCCATAATATTGTCAGTTATAACAGCATTAATACCTTTTATACATGGTGAAAAACACTAAATCAGCCAAGAATGATAATCGGAAATAAGAAAGAAGCAGCTGATTCATGAAATTAAACCAAAAAGCTCGCACCTAGACACTATGGAGAATTTTCATGTATAATTGTTTGAAAAAAATTAGGTAAGAATTATAAAAGCCATTTTCCACATCTTCAGTAATACCTCATTGAATTTTACATAGACCTGTAAGTCTTGTTAAACAATTTTAAATCAAATTGTTTATATGGATATGTTCTTTCTTTGCAAAATATTTTCTCAGGATCCTGCAAACTCAAAGGGCAGCCATGGTTCAAGGGACTGAAAGTTTCCTCTGACCTCTAAAAATGTTATCATAACTAGACTACTTTAATATAGACCTTTTCAAACCAATGATTTCACCAATAAAAAATGGTATTACAGTTTCCTCCAAACCGTTTACATTTGGAAAAACTTTATTTTTTTGCTTTAAAATTCGAAGTTTTTATGAAATGCATTTTAATGCAAATTTTAAGAGACTGTGAATGTGCAATCACAACATTCATACTTATAAAGAATCTTTAAAATGATGAAGAATTACGAAAGGAATACATGCTTCATTTGATACAGTTCAGGTTTGTGAATGATGCAGTTAATTTTTTACAAAGCACTAATTATGGAATAACAGATTTACAGTAATTACAGTATTTATTTTCAATTTCAACTACAACTTCATATTACTCAGTGAAGTTTATTTTTTAAAAATGTTTTGAAAATTTGCTTACCCATTAGCCCTTAATTTCAACTCTTGATGTTTTACTAGAGAGATACCTTGAGGATTTATAATGTCAAAGACATGAAAGCTTTATTTTCCTTAATTTTTTTTCAAGATAGAATACTGGTGAAAGAACTTCTGGTTTTCAAAATACATAAAATTAATGGCAGATTTCAGGTTGTTAAAAGTTACTTTTAAGGACTTGAGAAAAAACATGAATGTGATTTGCTTTGCTTCTTTGGAAATAAACTTGAACTATTTGATAAAAAGGATTTCTTTTATAGTGATCGTTTTTCCTTTGTTTTATTTTTTCTAAAACCAGTCAAAATCAGTTTCTAAAGCTAATCAAAGGCAAATTCAAGGCAAATGCCTTTCAGAATTTATTAAAGAATTTTCAAAATTACTGTCTTTTTTCATATCAAAAGCAAAGTGAAATTATTTTGGTGTGGTTTCCTTACAAATTTTTATTCTCTGCCAAAAGGGGAAAAAAAAAAAAAAAAGACTGCTTCTGGAATATCAAAAGAGTACAGTGAAACCTTTTTCTTTTTCACATGTGACACATTTATGAAGCAAGTTCAGGTCTGGGTAATGACTCATTTAAGACAGATGCATGCAGATGAAATGCAGACTACTCCAGGGTAAGGACTGATTATTTTATCTCAGCTGAAGGGTGAAACAAGCAAGTACATGGTCTGAAAGAGGACATGCATATTAAGTAAAATCACAGAATGTCAAATGCTGGTTTTCACATTTCAAAGTGAGAGATTGTCAGACTCAGAAAATAGTTATGTTAAATATTGCTTTTAATATATAAAGAATGACTTATTTGATCTTGAGAAAATATAAAAGCTAGCGGTAACTGTGGAGTACATATTGTAATTTAACTAGACATAGTTATTATATCTAATGTTATAAAAGGGTGACTCACAATTTTTCTTTATCTGAAAATATTAAAATATACTATAAGAAAGGAAAATAATTTTCTCCTCCAAGCCTTCATGATTTCTTAAACTGGGACTCCCTGTAATTAAAGAAATTAACAAGTGAAAATAAACAGTAGTTTAAAAACGTATATACCTCATGTATAGACAACAGATAATCCAGAGAAATCGGTAAATCTCCAGAGTACATTTCAAAGAAGTTCCTTTGTTTCTAGGCTTAAACATTATAATTTTGTGAAACAAAGAAAGAGAGGAGGGGGAAAGGCCAGGATAAGATGAAATTGAAAGTTAAGCATGTTAAAGAAGGGTAAAATTGGGCAAGTTTGTTAGTCATTTTCTATTACTATTACAAAATACCTGAAATAATCAACCTAAAAAGAAAAAAAATTATTCTGGCTCTCAATTCTAGAGGTTTCAGTCCATGGGCACTTGGCACTGTTATTTTTGAGCCTGCAGTGAGGCAGTATATTATGGATGAAAGAAATGGTAGAGGACCCTCATAGCAGCTGGGAAGCAAAGGAAAAAACAGAAAAAGAGGAAGAGGGTTTGAGGTCTCAATACTCTTTTCAATGTCACATCCCTAATGGTCTAACTTCTTTCCACTAGGTCACTCCTAAAGCTTTCACTACCTCCCAGTAGATCTACAAGCTGGTAACCTAGGCTTCAAAATGTAGACCTTTGGGAGGTGTTCAAAATCCAAATTATAGAATACCACCCCAGGCCCCAAACATTCCTACCCATCCCACACGCAAAATGCATTAAGTCCTTCTCTACATGTCTCTAAAGTCTTAACAGTTTTAGCATTGCTCAAAAATCCAACTCTAAAATCTTCTCCAAGACTCAAGGCAAACTCAGCTGTGAGTTCTTGTAAAAATAGAACTTAAAGTTTCATACAAGATACAATGTCATAGCTTAAAGATTCTCATTCCAAAACAGAGCAGCAAGAAGATAGAAAGGGGTGATTGTAACAAAGCAAGACTAAAACCAAGCAGGGCCATTAATTTCCAAGTCTCCATGTCTGGCATCCTGAGGACATGGACCTTGCTACCTGCATCTCACATGACCTCCCTCTTAAGCAAGCATTTCATGCCATCTGTAGCTTTCCCAGGTAGTGTTCTTACATCTGGAACTTCTTGAGGTTTCCAAAGCAGCTTTGGCTCCACTCTCACAACTTTATACATTTCCCTGTTGGGGGCTTCTTGAAGGGTTCTTGACCCTTTCTTACACTGACTGGCCCCTCACATCTTTCTTTGAAATCTTGGTGGAAGCTTCCACCACCCTGTAACTCTTGTATTCTTGCATTCTGCATGTCTGCAAAATCAACATTATTAGGATGATGCTAATTTCTGCTGTTAGTGCAAATTGTATCTGGCCTGGCTTGAGTCATGGCTGCAGCATCCTTTGAGTACCTTGAGGGCAAAGGTCTCCCAAAGGAAAGTTTTGAAATGAGAGTTTATACTTTATACCTTTGAGCCTATCATTGTGGGGTCTTGCTGATTCTTGAGATATCCACAAAGCATCTTTTTTTTTTAATCATCTTGTCACAAAGTACTTGGCTTCTTTTTCATGTCACTAATCTCTTGAGAAGCAGCACCGTACTTGCCAGTGCCTTTAAACATGTTTCTTTTGTAGTCAGATGGTAAGTTTTTCAAATGTTTCCATTCTACTCTTTGCTCCTGATTCTTATAGTAAATTTGGTTAAAAGCAGCCAGTAATATCCATACCACCAGGTAAACTAGTCTATCTACCAGATAAACTAGTTCATTATCTTTAAACTCAGTCTCTTAAAAAGTCTCATGGTATGGAAATAATGAAATGAATTTTTTTTTAGAAGAGGGAATCAATTTTATTTAGTTTTTCATATTGTTTTCATTGCTCTGACACTTCATTGTGTACGTAGTGCTGGGGTTCAAACCCACATCCTTGCACATGCCAGGCAAGTGTCGTTACCTCTGAGCCACCACTCCAGCTCCATAAAATGAAATTCCTTGCTACTGTTAACTAGGGTGACCTTTAGTACAATTCACGACACCCTCCTAATTTTAATATGAAACCTCATGGGCATAACCTTTGCTATTCACATTCCTGTCAGCATTCTGCTCTTCTAAGCCCTCATCAGAATTACCCAGTAAGCTCCAGTTACACAGCACTTTAGGTTTTATCTAGACACTCCACCAAATTTTTCCAAACTTTTCCTGCAAACAATTTCCCAAGGCTTTTCTACATCTTCTAAGACAGTTACAGCAAGAACTCATTTCTCAGTACCAATTTTCTGTTATTAGTCATATTTCCTTTCCTATAACAAATATCTGAAATAAATGATATTTGCCTGGGTTAACAATTTCAGTCCACAATCACTTGGCCCCATTGTCTTTGGGCCCGTAATGATGTGGAATAACATGATGGGAGCATATGGTGGGAGAGGCTTACCTCATGGTGTCTGGAAAGCAAGAAAACAGAGGAAAAGGTCTAAGGTCCAAATATTCCCTTGATGGACATGCCCACAATGACCTAGCTTCCTTCCACTAGGCCCCACCTCTTAAAGGTTCCACCACCTCCCAATAGCACACAGGCTGGGGACCAAGCATTCAACACACAGATCTTTCCAAATCATAGCATTATGTATATTTAAGACAGGAGCTTCCTTATGGATAAGAACGGCCAAAGATTTGGTTATCACTGTCTTTCTGGTGAGAAGAGAAAGAGAGAGACTTAGAAGTCCATACTTCCTTCATGAATATAAATTTCTCTACAATAAGCAACTTTTCAGAGAATTACTGTCTGCAGTTCCTAAAAAACAAGCAGTTTGAACATGGCATATTTGGGATAGCATATTATGATCTCCTACAGATATATTTTTGAGTGGTGAATCCTAAACACTTTTATTATCTTCACAAAGTTTGTCATACATACATGTATATGTTATACTATGTCTGTCTGTCTATATGTAATTATAAAGCTACATTCTGCAATATTCACTGGATAAAAAGCTTTATTTTATTGGAATTCATGAGACATCTTGGAATTGTCAAACTCATTTTCAAGATTAATATTTCATTTGTTCTAATTATGTTTTATTGTACTTTGACCTACTTAACTTCTCCAATATAATTTTCATCTTTTCTTGCTAAAATGTCTGTGTAGATATTTTCACATTCTCTCAAATTTTGTTTTTAATCATCTTCTACAGGCAAGTAATTGCAGCGTCTCTATTGGCTACCTGAGGCCCTAGACTTATCTTTCTTTTTGATTTCAATAGTTTATTATCAACTTAATCATCGTAAGAACTTATTGCTTTGTTCATTGCATTGTGTCGCAGGAAACCTCATTGCTACTTTCTGTATTAAGTCATTTGATCCTCACAACCATTTTAGAAACATGTGCTTCCACAGGCATTTACAAAGGAGAAACTATAGTCCAAATAAACTGGGATTCAGTTCATGACAACCACAGCAGATGAAAATATGCCACTCTTTGGCCTAGGTATTATTAGGAGCTGATTATTTTCAGAAAATACAAGCACCAAAACTCAGAAAGATTCCTTTTTGTAAGAGAAATTTAATCCAATAGGGGAGCGTGTGAAAGGAGTCCCCTCTTGGTGGCAGGATGGGAAGTGTGACTATCACTAGAGGCTGATATTGATGGCACAGGAACCAATTTAAATCTATGTAACAGATCCTGCTTTCCATGGCTCTTTAGTTCTCACTAGGCTTTCCTGCACCCTTCTTTCTTTGTTTCAAGAAAATATTTTATTTAAATCTGGAGACAAAACTACTTCTTTGAGATCTACTCTGGAGATTTGCTGATTTCTCTGGGTTATCTCCCACATATACAGGGATATACGTGTTATTAAACTTTTGTTTGTACTTCTCTTATTAATCTGTCTTTATTATAGGTAGATCCAACTAAGAACTCACAAAGGGTAAAGAGAAAATTACTTTTCTTTCCTACAGATAAATGCATTCTCTAAGACTGCACGGCTCATAGTGGAGAGACCAGGATTCAGAACCAAGTGATCTGTTTCCAGGACCCATGGCTTTAATTACCATTGCCACACAGGTCAGAAAAGGAGTCAAGAACTCTGCTGGGTGATGACCAAAGGGCCTGTAGTTGCTAGGCAGGCGTGTTTGCACGAGATTTAGTCTACAATATGAAGTCAAGTCACATAAAGACATAGACGAAATGTTTCCAAGGGTGGTAGAGATATTTTATTTGTGATGAGAAGCACTGAGCCATGCAAATCTTCTCTGTATAAATAATCAAGTGTGGATGGACTTTAATTCAGTGTGCCTTTCCCTCGTGGAATGGTGCATAATACATCAAAGAAGGTATAAGTACTGATTCTAGGACTATAATATCAAATGCTTAATTTCCAATGCAGCGGTAGGCCTAGATAGAACTTCAGATGAAGGGTTGATCGTTGTCTCAAGAGCAATAATACATTTTTTAAAACAACATGCACATCCATGTTAGAAACTCCCTCTGCCCCATCTCAAGACTGCATGTCTTTCAATATGCCCAGAACAATGGGGGTGACTGTAATGAAGTAAGCCACTTGGATTTCCTACCTCACATTTTTAGGACAAAAAGAAAACAGTTTATGACAGTGCAATACTTTCACAAAAGCAAGATGTAGGAAAGCTCATCCAAGCAAATCTTTTCTCTTATCCTGATTGAAGATTTCTCATTGACTATTTTAAGATCGTTCTGATATGAGGGGTCTGAGTGACATATAGGAACCACTGTTTCAGAAAGTTTTCACTGATCTCATTGCATCCGATTTTCTTAATTCTTAAGAGGGGACAGATAATGTCCTATAATACATATGAATAAACTGACTTTCAGTAAGTTTTCCATGATGCCTTCATCATAGAGAGTGAGATAAGAATTAGAAGCCAGATTGATACATTATTCCATTATTGTGCAGTCCATCCCTGCAAATTAAATATTCAGGCATGAACCATACCAATCCGTGCTTTTTATTTTACTGTTATAAAATGGATTTTATAAATGTTGAAATTTATACTATAAAATTGTCCTTCTCTTTCTCTATTTCTCTGTCCTTTCTCCACATATGTCATACACACATATACACACCCGCACTCACATACATACACCACATATATGTGTATATATATATATATATATATATATATATATATATATACCATACACATACTTACCCAAATCAGAAATTTGAATTGCCTCAAATTTCTAATTTGTCTTACTCATTTGCATTCCTGAAACACTAATAATAATAAGATCAGAGATATTTAGATAGTTTGTACCTAGGTATAAACTTTTGTATCTGTAGATATGTTTATTATTTGCAGTATTTTGATTGTTTTTCTTTTATTAGTGCATTATAATGATGCATAATAGTTGGGTTCTTTTTCACAAAATCATACATGGAATTTGATTTGCCAGCACTATTTTTGGTAATAGAAAAATATTTGAAATATGCTACTGATGAGAACTGGTTGCATGAAACATGGAGCAGCCTTATTTGGGATTACATGAGAATCAGATGGTAAGCAGTCACCCTGTGAACGCATATAGAATGATCTTTAAGTTTTCTTATTAAGTGAAAAAGTAATAAAGTAGTATGCTGCCTAGAGATGCATTCCACAACTCTAGAATGATCAATAAAGGGCTTTAGAGTTGACTCTAGGGGAGGCACTGGGGAACTAGGTGGGGTTCATAAGGAAAAGAGACATATTGCTACCCTTGCTACCCTTTCACAACTTTTAAACTCATTTTACATATGCATAATTTACTGATTTTATAATAAACAGTTTTTTAAATTAACCTTGAAAATGAAACAATCCTTAGACATCTGATATTTGACACAGGGGGTCGTAATATTATACAGAGAAATGATAGCCTATAAAACAAATGGTGCTCAACAAATGGACAGCCACTTTCAGAAAATTGAAATTAGATCCTGATCTCTCACATTGCACAAAAATCAAATCAAAACAGATCAAGTAGCTAGGAATTCAACTGCTACAAGAAAAAGTAGGAGCAACACTCCAGCATGTAGAAGTATCAATGACTTTCTCAGCAAGAGTCCCAAAGCGAAATCACTAGTTAAGAATCAATGAATGGGATGACATTAAACTAAAAAGCTTTCGCTCAGCCAAGAAATTGGTCAACACTATCAAGGGACAGCCTACAGAATGGGAGATAATCATGGCCTGTGATTTCTCCAACAGGGGACTAATATCCAAAATTTACAAAGAACTCAAGAAACTTAATATCAAAAACACAAACCATCCAATCAATTAATGGGCCAGAGGGCTAAACAGAAACATGTCAACAGAGGAAATCAAACAAGCCAATTAATACATGAGAAAGTTGTCTAAATCATTAGTAATCAGAGAAACCCAAATGAAAACTACATTAAGATTTCACCTCTGGGCTGGAGCAGTGGTTCAGTGGTTTCAGTGCTTGCCTGGCAAGCACAAGGACCCGGGTTCAAACCCCAGCACTACATACACAACTAAGTGATGGAGCAACAAAGGCCATGTGAAAAACTAAATAAAGTTGTTCCTCTCTTTCTCTGTCTCTCTCACTGTCACTCTCTCTTTACAAAAAAAAAAAAAAAAAGATTTCACCTCACTCCAGTCATACTGGCAAAGATGAAGAATACAAACAGTAACAGATGCTGGAGGGGTTGTGGGGAGATAGGAACACTAGCAGCACACTGTTGGTGGAACTTCAGACAGGTACAGCCACTCTGGAAAGCGGTGTGGAGATGCCTCAAAAAATTAGGGATTGATCTGCCAAACAACCCAGATATCCCTCTTCTGGGTATTTTCCCAGAACATCTAGAATCAGTACATTACAGTGACACAGCAAAATCAGTGTTCATAGCAGCTCAATCTACATACAAAAGCTAAATTATAGAATGAACCCAGATGCTCGTCACTGGATAAATGGATCCAAAAGCTGCGATATAAATATATATATATATATATATATATATATATATATATATATATATATAAGAGAGAGGAGAGTTCTACTCAGCCATTACGCTGAGCGAAATTAGCCAAACCCAGACACTCAAGGGTCAAATGTTTTTCCTCATTTGTGGAGGTTAGAGCAAAACCCAGGCTTGGGTGAAAAGTCAAGCTCATGTACTAAACTCCAAAGTTGAAGCAACACACAATCTAGGGGAACCACAGATATGTGAGAGATGGAGAGGAGAGAGGAGGGAGGAAGAGGAGAGGGAGAGATGATAGGGAGTGATCTGGGGGGGGGGGAATTAGCAATGTAGC
>PVKS010004388.1:70966-93965 GCA_004027875.1 Aplodontia rufa | reverse complement strand
CCTCACCTTTCACTAGGAATGGTCTTTCTTTCCCATGGGATTCAACTTACCTTTCACAATTCAACTGGCATGTACATAACAGGTTGTGTAAGGTATACACATATCAAATCTTCCTAATCATAAACCTCATCCATATAGATTTTACTATGTTTCAGAATAAGCTCGCGTGATAGGAATGATATAGAGGCAAATAGTGCAATCAATACTACAAAAAGAAGAGACTCAACCCAGTGTGAGTGTCAGGAAAACACAGGAAAAAAATACCACAGTACTCCTGAGACATCCTGGAACTAGGGGTAGAGCTCCAGGGGTGGAGGGGAAGCAGTGTATATAATAAGAGCAAAATACAAGCCCTCATATCAAACCTCCTGAATTCAATCCCAACTCTGCCACTCCCAGTCAAGTAAAATTAGGTGAGTTATGTAATCCCCCGTCTCCAGTTTCCTCATCAGAAGAATGGGGCTCATAATAGGTCATTATGTCATTGTTAAATGTGCTAATCCATATCCAGCTGATGAAAAGGAGTGGGCACTTAATGTAACTTACATAATGTTAATATTGCATTAGCCATCAATGCAATAGAAGGATGACTCCCATGGGATTAGCCAGTCTGACAAAACTCAAATGTTATACAACGAAAGGAGGATATCATACAGAGTGCTTTTATAAAATCATAGTTTCCAAAATAATATGAAGAAAATGAGGTTATATTATTATGATAAAATGTAATAGGAAAGAAAGGCTTCCCAGTAAACTCATGTTGCTCTCTAACTAAAGCTAAATTCAAAACAAAGGAGGCTTTCAGGGTTGTTTTCTGAAGGAAAAGATAAAAGAAGGACCTTCAGCTTGGCATTGACACAATAGTAGTGAATGAAAGCTATAAAGACAAATTCAGAAACTCCTCCTTAGCTTTCAAAGAAAATGAACTTTCAGACAAACAAAAAAAGAGAGGCAAATAAAGAGGTAAATAGATAAAAACAGAGCAAATATTCTTAAGGGGGAACTGAAGTCCTAGAGAGCATAGTGTTTTTAAGAGAAAATTTCATGTTCTCAATGAGTTTGAGATACTAATATATGAGATATGAAATATGAGTAGAAAACTGTGAAAATGCAGGAAGATTGGGAGACAATGCACAACACAATTTCCAAGAAATGGAAAAGGCAATTTTTTTGAGTCACTAAAAGTGAGTTTGATGTTCTTTCTGGTATATGATTTAGAAATCACTTGACAGGGTGTTTTGTGAGCATTTAGAAAAAGAAACAGGATTTAATGTGATATTAGGTTGTAACTGTTAGGAAGACTACTAGGGAAAGGGAGGGGAGAGAGCTGTTCTACCTAGGACATGTGTTCACTTTGGGGAACTACTTCTTTGGAGTGATAAATGAGAGGTCATTTAAAATAGAATAATTTTCTCTATACTTTATGAATAACTTGAAAAATGGAGTTCTAAGACTCTAAATACCAGCTAATGATAAAGATATGGAAATGTTGATTACCCTGATTTCATCAGTACATATTTTACACACATATTGGAATATTTCATTATACTTCATAAATATGTACAATTATTATGTTAAACATTTTTTAAAAATGTTTAAGGAGATGGAAATGCTACCTACACTGATTTGCTTATTACACATCATATGCAGGTACTGAATTATCACACAACATCCCATAAATATGTGCAACTATAATAATAATTAAGGAAATAGTACATCAGATAGTGGACAGGTTCAAAGCAACATTGTATAAACTATACTAATAGCTGGGTGAAATTATGGTTGACTTGCTATTTTGAACTGTTAATATTCTAAATAATATTTGTATAATTTTAAATATTAGAACTAATGTTGGGGCTGGAGTGGTGGCTCAGTGGTTACGGTGCCTCCGTGGCATGTGCAAGGACACTGTTTCAAACCCCACCACCATGTACACAACAAAGTGTCAGAGCAACAAAACTACATGAAAAAATAAATAAAATTGATTCTCTCTCGCTCTCACTGTCCCATTCTCCTTCCCTCTAAAAAAAATAAAAAGAAGAAAAGAACTAATATTAATAAGAATCAGTGTCAACCGTCCCATCTGCTTTTCTTTGTAATTTATTTTCCTTCCTTTATAGCTTCATTCATATAAAAATCACATGCTGTACAATTCAAGGTTTTTAATGTATTCAAAGTTGTGCAACCACTATCTAAGCAAATCTTATAATTCTTTCATCACTTATCAATTATTCTCACAAGGAGTAAGTTGACTCTGTAGGACACTATGACAAATACTGCCATCTTGGTAACATAAATTCTATTCGTCCATAAACATTGGTTAATTTCTCTATTTAGATCCTCTTTCATTTCTTTCAACAATGTTTTGTAGTTTTGTATGTTTTGAATTTCTTTTGTTTAATTTAATCCTGTGTATTCTATTCTTTTTGTTGGTATTATAAATGAAACTCAACTTTATTTTCAGATTGCTCATTGTAGGTGTATATACAGAGTGGAGTTCTGTATACTGATCATGTATTCTACAACACTGAAGAATTTATTTACTCTTTCTAATAACATTTATTGTGTTGTTAAATATTTCTTCAGATACAATATTTTACGGAGAAAATATCCAGTATGTTGTTATTTGTACATTTTTCTTAAATGGCCTTTCTTGGGCTGCCGAAGTTCCATTTGATTTTTTAGGATTTAACTATTTTATTACAAAATGGTGTTGGATGCTATCAAGAGCATCATTGTGGCTACTTGGATTATCATGTAGGGTTTTACCTTTATTCTCTTCTTAAGGTTCATTAATTGATTGACTTTTGGATATTAAACCAATCTTGCATTTCAGTGATTAAGCCACTACGTCATAGGGGTAATTCATTTTATGTTTCTGGATTCAGCATGCCTATATCTTGGAGAGAGAAAGGGAGAGAGGGAAAGAGAGAATGTGTTTCCATGTGTTCATGTTCATGAAAAAAAAATATTGCTTTGTAGCTTTTTAATTTTCTGTGTTTTCTTTGTCTGATTCTGGTATTAGGGTTTCATTCTCTGGTGACTAGGGTTACTAGTTTAGTGACATATGTTTCTATCCTGTGGTGTTAAACCTCTAATGATGCTCATCAGTGAGGTCCACGTTTGGATATGTCCCCAAGGCCTCCAGATATTAGTACATTGTAGCCAAACTTTGCTTTCAGTTTTGTAGGACTCTAAGCTACTAACCCACTCAATGCCATCCAGAGTTCTCCACTGCAGAAATGTGAGCTAAAAACATGAATGTGTTTAATCTACCATATTTGTGGAGATTTCTTACGCATTAATAGAAAATACAATGGTTAACCCATCTCCAGTATTATCTTCATCTAATTTGAGCTCCAAAGTGCTTCCACAAAATTCTTTATAAAGGGATAATCTGATTGCAATCTTTCCTCACTTCCTGAAAACTTCAGAAAAAAATTTAAACAATGTAATGTCCAAAGTCTTGCCAAATGTCACCCATGTTTAAATCACTTAGTTAATTTTTCTTTCCTCCAATAAGCCAGGCTCTCATTTACCTCCATGAAATTTTACATAAAATATCTTAATCATACCTAGTTTAACTAGTTAACTATCATTTTTCTCTAAGATGCAGCAAACTCATCATCTCTTCTAGGAATTGTCCCATAACACCAAATATCATGAAACCTATAGCATCCTCCACATACCTATTTTGTGGCTTGATTAATGTGTTCAAATTTTCTTTTAATTGCCTGTTACTAAAAGCAGAGTAAGAACACATTTTTCAATCTCTGTTTGTTAATAATTGGAAGAGTGCCTGAACTGAATAAATGTTCAAGAAGTTTCCATTGAATTTTTAAAAAGACATAAATCAATAATTTGAAGAATTTTTAAAAATTCTAACACTAGATTTCCCTTGTATATAGAAACAGCTTATTCAGTGTCTCATTGGAGTTTCTAAAAGGAATCTTAAATTTTGTATATGCAGAAAACAAGTCTTTGTTTTACCCACTCATCAACAGAAACCTGCTTTACCATAGATGTCCCAACTGAGTAAATGACAACATTGTCCTCTTCACTCCTCAAGATAAAATACTGATGGCTCTCATTCATGCCTTGCTTTCCTACATACAAAAGCTCTAATCTATTAGCATATCCTATTGGCTCTACTTTCAAAATAATTCTGACTATAGCCATAGCAACCACCGTCAAACTCACCATCTTTCTGTCTCCTGTGAAAAGCAGAAGTAACTCCTAACTGGTGTTCTTGCTGCCTGTCCTTTGTGTGTCACCTTATACACAGAAGCATCTTTTTAAAAAGACCTCATATCATTCCACTGCTTGAAACCCTACAGTCCTTTCATACTGCATTTAAAATGAAATCTGAACTCTTTCCTCCTGTCAATCTGCTCCTCTACCTTTCACTCCCATGATTTTACCATTTCATTTTCCCTTTGCTTACTAAACTCAAGTCACATGTGTCCTCTTCATACACATCAGAGATTTCCTGTTCCCAGTGTCTGGCATACTCTCTCCCAGACCGTAGCTTGGCTGGATTCTTCTTGTCTTAGCTTAAATGTCACCTCTTCAAAGATGCCCTTCCTGATCAGTTAATATAAAAGAGCTTTTGAGTCAGCCTCACTCTCGTCATCCCGTTTTATTTTATTCACACCACATAACTGATGTATTTTATTGTTTATTTATATGCACATCTCAGAGCATAATAAAATATCTATTCTATGAAAACAAATTACTTAGATCATCTTGTTTAACAATATTCCTATTTTTTTAGAGAAAGGCATAAAATGCTCATTCGTTGCTTGAACGAAATAATTACTATAATCATCATAGATGCAAGGTCATTAAGCATGGCTGCACAATACATAACTTGCTCACCCATCCACATCAGAGCCACCCAGGGGTAAAACGCAATAATCACAGCTCTTTCTTAGTACCATGACTTAGTACTCAGAAGAGAGTTACAGAACTGGAGGAGGTAAGTGGGAAGTTTTTATTTAAATCAACTTCTCCCACATGCTGGAGATTTATGATGTAGCATCTTGGCAAATATCTTCATGGCTCTCACATTAGAACCATGGCAATTATTACATTTTCAGAAATGCAGGGTTGGGAATAAGTGGTAAGTTTATTCAATAAGATGATATAATTACACTAATTAGTGTCTTATACTAAATTAGTAGCAATCAAATTCCATAATAAAGATGTTCAGTACTTTTGGCCTGGGAATCAGAGGGTTGAAACTCATTGAGAAATCTATAAAAGACAGTTTTTTTTCCTTAAAAGTACACCTAACTAATGCTGCATAAGAAGGAATTTGTTATTAAAGCCAGTATCAATCATTCAAATCATACAATGTGAATTATAACTCTAAAATAAACTCTAACATGAATTAAATTCTAATATCCATACATATAAAAATCACCAAGAAAATTCATATTTGAAAAGAGGGGTTATATGGTGGATTAGAAGTTTCACACTGATTAGTTTAGGAGTAGAAGTTTCTAACTGGGAAATATTTTGAAGACATATGTCACTTAATAATTTTCTAAAAGAAGTTGTATCTGTTTCTGGAATTAGATAAGCAATTGCTGTACCCAAGTTTGTGCAACTCAATTAATTCTATATGCCTTAATTTTTACTTTTATAACATCAAGTCAGTAACAATAATTTGCTTTCCCATCACATATGACATAGAGAACTCAAGTGAAAACTATATGTTTTAACACTGTGAATTGCAATGCATTACTTAAAGTAGGCAAAGAACTTTAGGTAATGGTAATATAAAGATTCATTAGTTATTGAGGACCCAAAAGCATGTTAAGACTCAAACCTATGTGTCTTTTTGTTTTCACAGCAAAGATTGCTATAAAAATCTAATAGAAATTAAATGGGATAAGAAATATATTAGTAATTTGTTTGAACCTACTGACTTTCTTCTCTACACCCAGGAAAAATAAGGCTCTGAGATCAAAGAGCTGCATGAACTTTTAAACTTCTAGAGACAGAATAATACAACAGATCTCAAGGTTATAAACTTTCAGATGTCCATGTTCAAATTTCAGAAATACTTTATACCTTAGGAATTTGTCTTTGCTTGTTGGGTCTGAAGCTGTAAGTTTCTCTCTTTTCCGTGGCTGTGCTTTCCCTTTCTCCTTTTCCCCTCCACGTGGCATTTCTCTTGCTGCATCTAAGTCCCCAGAGGCCTAAACACCTGCAGTTGCAGCTGGCATGAGTGATTTCTACAAAGCATTTCAGGGCAAAAGGTGCTTCATCCACCCACAATACTATCCTTATCAGTCATCTCAGCAAAATCAGAGCTGAGCCTCCTTCCAGGTTGACAGCAGCTGCAAACTGCTGATATCCTCTTGATATGGATTTCCTGATTGCTAACCTGGAATAAAATGTATATTGCTTTGATAAAAAAATGCATGCAGAAAATCTTCTTATTTGAAGGATTAAAAGTAAAATCTGGTTTTGTTCTAATTTCATTCTGTTCTCTTTGAACAGCAGGAATACATACTTATTTTTACAATCCTTCTGCTCAGAGCAATGTGATTTTGATATTAAACAAAAGAAGGGATTTACTTCCAATATCTAAGTGAAGGCCACAGAACCAGAGCTAAGAGTCAGTGACATGAAAATTGGCCTTTGTTACATGAGATGCAGCTCTAGATATTTTTTCCTTAATTGGCTCAGGGACTGCAGAAAAGTTCATTTACCATAATCAATATTACTTTACATTGTGCCTCAATCAAAAACTACTTTTCTGTGATCAATAGTAATTAGAAAGATGGACAAAAATGGCAGCATTGATGGTGATAAAACTCAAGATTTATCCTGCTGCTCTTGGAAAATAAAAAGCAAGAGAAGCAGACAGCTGCACCATGTGGAATTTGCAACATTACAGGGAAGACCTACAATGGTTTGGAATATACACCAGAAATATCACAGATCTGGGAGTTGAGATGAAAAATGTCTCTCCAAACGTTTCTCTTTCATGTCATCTTAAGTTAATCATAATCTGAGAAACAGCAGTAAGAACACTGAAGTTTGTGAAGAAGAAACGTGAGAAACCCAAGTGGGATACAAAGTGTTGCTTTGGAGGAATTTTTAACAAAATATAATTTCACCTTGAGAGGACAGTTGTTGTTACTTGGTTTTGGTTGGCATAAAGAACTATGGTTGGTGTCCAGTGGAAATATAAGGGGAAAGAAATGCCAGATCACAACAGGAAGAATAAGTAAACAGAAGTAATGAGAAGTGAATGAGCACCTAAAGGAATGAATGACTCATTTCAGTAAAGAAGAAAGGATTTGCCTTCTGCCAGAGCTTATGCAAACCGGGCTCTACTCCTGATTCCCATGCCTCAATGTTGGCTGTTTAAATCTATGAGGGATGGTTTGGACCAATAGTTCCAGAAGGACCTGTAATAAGGGAGAGGAAAAGTTCATTATGTGTTGTTAGAATCAAGATAGGAAGAGTTAAGTCAGAAAAGAGATGGGATTGGCAACAAAAGTCAGGAAAGCACCAGCAATGTAGCCTGCAGAGCTACCACAGAGAGAGATGACCACTCAGGAGGCATCCTTAGCATAGGAGGAGTCCAATTTGAGCAAAGCCAGTATGAAAATATAGTAACACTGTGGAAGCACATCTAAAATATGGAGACACAGCAGTTCATCAAAGAGCAATTCCTGGAATTAGGAATTTAGAAGATGCATGGTATTGTAGAATCCTTAGAACACAAATTACTGCAGGATTTGAGGATTATACTGGAGCCTTGAGGATCATAAAAATGACACAATTCTATCACCACAAACATAACATTCTGATTCTGTTGGTGATTCCAGCTCCCTGCCCCCAACAGCAGTCTTTCCAAGAAACAAGAGACACCCATCTCCAATTTTTGCTTTGTGATTTATTTGAAGGAGTTCTTAGAGTGCATAATAAATGCCCACAAAATACTCTTGGACATCATCTTGTTTCATCTCTCTCAAGCAGCCGTGAAGTTTCTTTGACCATTTTTATTCTTGCCATCTTCCGCAACCCATTATCATCACGGCACTCAGAAGAAAAAAAAATTACATGAAATGAATTGGATAAGACATTCTTCTATCTAATTATGCTTTTCATAGATTTCAAAGTTCTATGTATGGTCTAGAAGGACCTGCAAAGTACACCTTCCCCTAAAGCCTTACATAATTCATGTTACTCCCTTCAGTTTGATTCTCAATACCCCAAGTGATTCCTTACCTGAGGGACTGAGCCCCTTTATCTTCCTTCCCCACTTTTTCATTAAGAAACTTCTCCAGTAACTGGGAGATTAGGAGAAAATCTTTCCTAGCAGAAAATTTATGGGTACTTGTCCTGAAAGGGCAGAATTACCTGGAACCCCTGATCACATCCCATTAGATTTACTTTGTTTTATATAATGTTATTGATGGACATTCCACTCTAACTATTCCCAGTGTGGCTAACTGTAGGCTACTGGTGGGATTAGGAAGTCCTGAGAAGAAAAAAAGAAGGTCTATGATGCAAATTGTAAGTATAGAATATGATAAAAAGATCTAAGTAGAAATAATAAATTTTTAAAAAATGAAGGAATGAGATCATTATCTATAAATAATAGGAGAAATGGGGCGGGGTTGCTGACCAGGAAATGCTAAACATGAAGTAACTGTGGAATAATAAAGGCAAAGAGGAATCAGTCAACATGACATAAACAGCCACAGAGAACTGGTGAATATAAACAAAGAATTGTGACAGCCTAATAAGAAATATATTTTTGTAATATTTGAATTAACTTACATGACAAAAATATGGGAAAATGAGAGAAAAGCTAACTTTGAATTTTTTTTTTTTTGAGAGAGAGAAAACCGATTGATTTAGTTTTTCTTGTGTCTTTTGTTGCTCCAATGCTCTGTTGGGTGTGGTGCTGGAGTTTGAACCCATGTTCTTATGCATGCCAGGCAAGCACTGTAACTGTCAAGCTACCACTCTAGCCCCAACTTTGAGTCTTTTTAAAAATCATGGATCTTAAAATTTTTGACTGTTCACGAAATTAGTATAGAGACCAAGCTCTCATTGTTCCAAAACTCAGTTGCAATAACATTCTTCTTGTTTGCCAAAAGGTGAGATAGATATTAATGCCTCAGGCAGTTTTATGTCCTTCAATTGTGCTATTTGCTTTCTGAAATGTGGTACCTTTCATCAATGATCTTTTGTGAAAAGAAAAACTGCCATAGGTAGGATGCACACACACGCATGCGGGCGCGCACACACACACACACCTCACTGAAAACAGAACAGGGCCTTTTCTGTTCTTGCTTCATTCAGGCATCTAGTACAAGTTGGTTCTTATTTTAAGCCATATTGTGTCCCTACCCCCTCACTTAACAATGACACAGAGATCCAATTTATAAGCAAGCAGTTGAACGCGAGGACATTTATCTCTTGTGAGGACAGACACCAGTGTAAGAGGCACCGATGGGTTTGCAGAGCTTGTCACAGTTCATTGGCAGTCAATGATGAATCAACAACAGAGCGGACATTTTAAATTGTCATTTTGATTTCAATTTACCGCTCTGCTACAAGTCTCCCTGAGCAATAGCGCAAATAAATAATCATTCTTTAACAGGAAAACCACCCATCCTTTACATGAACTAAAAGGGCTGCAATAATTACTGAGGACTTAAATGGGGCTAAACTGTGCACTTAAAAGCCACAATAAGGGGCACAAATATTCTGCATCCAAACTGAGCTTTTATGGAATTTTTATTTAGCTTTATTTTGGCTTCTTCTATTGAACCATGAACCAAGTCAAATTTTGAGGGGTTAGGCTTATTTTTTTCTGATATCTTAATAAAATAATATGAACAGGGCAGAATGTATATATTTCTAAAAATTGCTCATTTGGGAAAAATCATAAAAAATTCTCTTAACTGGAATAATGTTTTCATTCTAGAACTTCTGATTATATAGTCTATAATCAGGATATGCCACTAAATATACATACATGGAGTTCTGTGTGCAAATGATTACGTGTATATGTTCTCTGTGTGTGTGTGTGTATGCGTGCTCATATCTCACTTGAGTATTATTGGTTTGAAAACTGATTTTGAGGAGCATATATTGGTCAGTGTGTATTTCTCTTTTTAAAGCATTTTAAGTAGATGAAATAACTTGCAAATAGCTTCTACACCTCTCTGGCACGTTGTAGGTCCTAACCAATGCTACTTCTTTTCCACTTTGCAGACTAGTTAAGAAAGGGGGAAAAGAGTTGGAGCGGTTGCTCAGTGGTTACAGTGCTTACCTGGCATGTGCTGGGATGCATGTTTGAACCCCAGTGCCATGAACACAATAAAGTGTTGGAGCAACAAAAGCCACATGGAAAATTAAATAAAAATTGATTCTCTTTTTTTCTCTCTCACTGACCTTCTCTCTCTTCAAAAAAAGAAAGTAAAAAAAAGTTCACTTGTACTAATTCTGTGTTCATCAAAATTTCTGAATATTTGCTCTATACCAGATACCAATAAGGTAATTTATTCACTTTTTACAACAATCCTGTGAAATGGGCATTCTAATTCTCAATACTGAGAAGGAAGGAGGATTCAGTTAAAATTAACTGTCCAGATAAACAGAGGTGAAAGTAATAGAGACTAAAATTTATTCCCAGTTGTTTTGATCCTTTTTAAAGGTTGGATTGTGTCCCCCTCCTTCAATGATATGCAAAATCCTAATTCCCTGTACCTGAATATGTGACTTCATGTGGAGCTAGGGTCTTTGCTGATCTGTCAGTTGAGAGAAGGTCACATAGGGGTAGGTAAGACCTTAATCTAACACGAAGTGTCCTTATGAGAAGAGAGAAAGACACAGGGACAGAGACACAAGGAGAAAATGGGTAATCATGAATTTCTGGTTTTGTAAGCCACCAGTTTATGCCATTTCGTTACAGCAGCTTCAGGAAACAACAGACAGAGAGGGAACAAACATTTGTTGCTATACTACACTGTGTTAAGTACAAATTTAAATGCAATTTACTTTGTTTTTCATTTAATTCTCAAATCATATTTTAGCTCTTCTTTGCAGGCAAATCATTAAGGCTCAAAGAAACTAAGAAATTCACCTGCAGTTATATATTTGCCAGAACCAAAACTCAAACTTGGGCTTCATCTCTCTTACCTTTTATTTTTTCCTGCAACAGATGAAAAGCTTTGTCCTCAAAAACAGCTTAATGTAGTATTTCTTCAACTGCTGTCATTTTTCTACATCTGTCTCTACACTTGTGTTGGCCTTCCAGTGTGTGCTTTTCTTTTGTGTTTCTCAGAATTCTCTGTCTCACGAGTAGATTTGCACACATATTGCACCATGAGGAACTGAGGAGAATTTCCAAAAGTAGGGAGCTGATCGTGAAAAAAGATGCCCAGCACAGAAGGCAGTGACTGTGCATGATTAGCCAGGATCCAGGCATCCGCTCTTCTTCTGAAGGATAGTTGGAGAGGACTCACAGAACACTGTTTGCCTAAGGAACTGAGAATAACCAGTTCTGAATTCTGTTTTTCCTTCTAGCACATCCCCTATCACAAGGGAAGTGACAGTAAAACCCATTTGGTTCTATAACAAATAATCACTTCTGCTCTACGATCTTGGAGGTAATTACTTAGAGCCTTGGGAACTGCAAATCTGCAAAGAAAGCACCCAGTGAAGGTTAGGGATAATTCTGGGCTGAATTAGGGACAAAGAAAAGACCGAGAAATATCACTGATTTTCTCTATGCCCTCACTGTCTGCTGTGGACTAAATAATAGGCTCCCCACCAAAATGAACATTAAAGACCAACCCCCAGTGGGACCGTTAAGAAATGGGACCTTTAAAAGATAATTAGACTTACAAGACACCATGAGAGTGAGGCTCTCATAATGGGATTAGTGTTTTATGAGATTACTTTCTGCCTTCTCCATTCAAGGACACAGTGAGAGGCCACCATCTGCAAATCAGGCTCAGTGTTCTCAACAGAATCCAACCACGCTGGCTCCTTGATCTTGGATTCCGTAGCCTGCAAAACCTTGACAAGTGAATTTCTGTTATTTAAGCACTGCGAAACATGGTATTTTGCTATGGCAGCCTGAGAAGACTAAGATACTGCCCAACAGAAATGACCATCATGATGAACATGTTCTATGGATGCTGCATGGTATTGAAGCCACCAGTCTCGTGTGGCCACTGAGTACTTGAAATGTAGCCGATGTGAATGAAGAACTGATTTTTAAAAAAATCTTACCCAATGTTATTTAATTAAAATTGCAGTAGCCACATGTGGCTAATGGTTCCCATATTGGATAGTGTAGCAATAAAGAGGAAGGCTACACAGAAGACACCTTAAATAATTTTCTAGAACAGGTGTCCTTGATAATCCCAAGGGACTTGATTCTAAGACTGAGCAATACAAAGAGCAGTAAAAGTGACCCCCAAAGTTGATACCTGACTGGGAAGTATGATTAGGCAGAAGGAGGAACTGGCTGAAATATTGATCTCACTGGATTTCTGCTGCCACCATGGCAAAGGGCTTTCTGATCCTTCACCTTTTCCCCACCACATTGACCTATCGTTGATTCATGTTTACTCCCAGTGACTTGACTTTTGGCAAGGGAGCTCTCTTCCACTGAGGGCATTTCTCAGAATGTGACTGAATTGAGCACTGCATTGTCACCCTTCAACACTCACAGCTGTTGGGGGAATGTTTGTCTGGGTTTTGAAGGGACAATCTAGGCTGCATATTATGATATCAGCTACACTTGAATTACAATATGCTTTTACTTTATCTCTATAAACATATTCTTACCTATCAGGTTATGGTGCCAATTTTTATGCATAAATATAGTTGTTACCTTAAGGGTACTGAGGATATATTACTGATCCTGCATGTAGGTTTAACCTCCAGAACAAGCAGTATATTTAACACATTTTTAAAAGAAGAAGGTCAGTTTTCCTTTTCAGAGATATTCATTTTTAATTATCAAAGAATAAAAGGAAGATTTTTTGGAAAGTTTTGGTGGGAGGGTGAGAGGTGCAGATATTAGCATTTTGCCTGTTTGTTCTACTCATCCAATACTGAAAGGGAACAAAAACATAGAGTAATCCTTTCATTTTAAAGAGTGGGAAATATTTTTTCACTGCTGTATCTATTCAACATACTACTTATGAGTTTCACCTATGTACCAGAAACTGCTACATACCAGGATACAAAATGAGTAAGACAAGCATCTTACATTTGAGGTATTCTTTCTTAGGAGAAAAGAGAAGGACTGAATCACAGTATAACATGGAAATTGCTCTGTAGTATGTTATTGCAGCCTCCTAAAGATATATCTACCCAGATCCTCATAATTTGAATTTATTTGGAATAAGAGTCTTTGCAGATAACAGCTAAATTCAGGATCTTATGAAATCATCCTGGATTAAGGTAGTCCGTAACTAATGAATAATGTCTTTATGAAAGAGTAGAAACAAGAGAAACAGACAGAGATACAGGCATGAAGGCCACATGAAGACAAAGGCAGAGATTGGGATTATGCTGCCCAAACCAAGCAATACGAGGAGCCACAGGAGCCAGAAGAGAGAATGAAATGTTCTTCCTTAGAGTCCTCAGAGAGACAGTGACCTTTCCAACATGCTGATTTTAGACTTCAGACCTCCCAAATTGTAAGAGAATAATTTTCTGCCATTTCAAGTCTCTGAATTGTGGTCATTTGTTGTGGACATTCATATAGACTCTAACAGAAGAAAGTATGTGGGCCGCAAATAGTGGCTCAGTGGTAGAGAATGTGTGTAGCATACACAGGCCCTGGGTTTGATCCCTGGCACTGACACAGCAAATAACAACAATAAAATTATGTGCAGAAATAAAGTTGAACCAAGCTTTGTCTGGGCATAATGTGGTTTTTCCAATGGACACAATTATTTCTCCACTATTTTGAGAAATATAAAGTATGTGCTACCTGAAATTGGTTTAAGATCAGATTCCCATTATATCCCTGTTGGCAAAGATAGTTGTGATGTCTAGGTAACAATAAGCCAACTATCATTACCTTAAATTATGTCGAATTTATTTTAAGGATAGACACAAGCAAAAGTAAAGAAGGATCTCAGTCACATGGTTGTGGTTCAAGAACACTTGGGTAGGGCTGGAGCGGTGGCTCAGCGGTTACGGCACTTGCCTTGCATGTGTGAGAACCAGGGTTCAAACCCCAGCAACCATGTACATAATGAAGTGTCGGAGTAAGGTAGGCAACATGAAAAACTAAATAAAATTGCTTCTCTCTTTCTATCTCTCTCTCTCTCCTCTCTCTCTCTCTCATTTTCCCTCACTCTCTTTAAAAAAGAAAAAAGAAAACTTGGGTAAACTCAAACTTCAGTCTGCAAAGGAGAAGGAATTCTAAAAAAAATCTAGAGTGTCTCAGCTTGGACAGAGAGGTCATTTAGAACTCCAAGCAGAACTAGAAACCTGTCAGTAAAGTTCCCAGTTTTCACACTTGCTCTCTATTATTGATTAAAACCTGCCTCTGTCTGTCCACATAATTTTTCTGTTAACAATTTGCTGGTCCCTCCCACGTGCCATATTTCCAGCCACAAACTCCAGGAAAGCCATCACTTACCTAATAGTCTACCAAGCCATGTCATAGGCTATTGATCATCCTTTCCACTTTTCAGGGCTGTCCCTTAGCAAAACAATGAGAGGCAGAACAGTCCTGGCAGAGGCCGTCCATGTGACCAGCTTTCCAGAAGAAATTGGCAAGCCAGTGGATAGAGGCAATATATTTTTGGCTGGACAATTCTAATTTTATCTTTTGGATTACAAGTAAATAAAAGAGGCTTTTATACAGGGAGGTGCCATGATTAACTTGCTTTTTAGGAAAACATATATATAGATCTAAAGAGAAAAATGCAATGTAACCAAAGATTAAATTATCAGCAAGAAGCTTTGCAAGGGTCCCATCCATTTGCAGAGCCAAGGAAACAATCAACAGAATAAAGAGACAACCTAAAACCCTGGAGAAAATATTTGCCAACTACTCACTGAGCAGAAGATCCAGAATATACAAGGGACTGAAAAAAATTTAACAAGTCTTTTGATTAGAAATTGGGCAAATCATCTAACAAATACATGAAAAATGCAAAATATCATTAGCTATCAGGGAAATGCAATTCAAAACTGCAATAAGATGCAGTTAGAATGGCTGTTGATATGTGTGTGTGTGTGTGTGTGTGTGTGTGTGTGTGTGTATCTCACAAATGTTGGTAAGGATGCGGTGAAAAAGGAACTCTTATTTATTGTTGGTAGGAATATAAACAAATATAGCCATCAGAGATAAGGATATGGAGCTTGCTTCCAAAACTAAAAAATAAATCTCCCATATGATCCAGTTCTTCCACTTCTGAGTGTACAACCACAGGAAGTGAAATCGGCACACCAAAGAGACATCTGCACACCCGTGTTTATTGTGGCACTATTCACAATAGCTTAGGTATGGAATCAGCCTAGGCACTCAGTAAGAGATGAATAGATGAAGAATATGTGGTTTATATGCGAATGAGTGTTATTCATTTATGAGACGGAGCGAATCCTGTCATTTGTAAGAGGGTAGAAGGAACTGGAGGACGTGTGTGGAAGTTAAAGGGAAAAAGTCCACCTGGGCTGGGCTGGGGATGAGCTGTTGTTCAGTGGTAGGGCACTTGCATAGCATGTGGGGGGTTCTGGGTTCAACAGTAGAAAACAGAATTATATGAATGTAGAGAAGCAATAATTATAGATTTGGAAGGGTGTGGGGAGGATTGAAAAAGGGAGTTTGCATTTAATTAGTGCAGGCTACATGTATGAATGGAAATATCACACTGAACCCCATTAATATGCATAATTAACATATGTTAATCAAGAATAAAAACATAAAAGATGGGGAAAAAGCAGTCCCACCTGATTAAGTCAGAGACAGAACAGTGAATCATTTTTTTTCTATTATCCTCATTTCTTGATGGTTTTATGTAGAAAGTGATCTCAAATATCATGCACACACATCTATTGAGATTTCCTGCCTTTGATCTCTGCTTTGTATTTGCTATTATTCAGCATCAGTTCATTAGTAGAAAAGGGGATGTGGTGACTTAGGGCTTAAGGACGGTGACATACCTTGACTGCACCCTGGGGGGGAAGCAATCCCCCAAATCCTTGGCATTTCTATCTATGATTCTAACACCTTGAGTTACATAAATGCATTTTGCCTCAGAAAGGCAATGCAACAGAATCCCTTCCACAAATGGCTACATAATAAAGAATGAGTAGAGAGCAAATCCATTTTGCTCTAGGTAAACGACAGCACCACATATTTATTAGCGCTGTGTTCCTTCTGCTTCACTTTCTCTTTCTTTCAATTAAGACACAGCTTTGCTTGGGTTCCAGGAGTTCTAATCATGACATTATCAAGCTTCTTTGGAGAGGGGGAGAGGGGCAGTTGGCAGGAGTTGCACATCTACAATATGTGCACACGCAACAGGCTCAGAGCACAAAACAAAAGC
Source organism: Aplodontia rufa (assembly GCA_004027875.1). NCBI lineage: Eukaryota > Metazoa > Chordata > Mammalia > Rodentia > Aplodontiidae > Aplodontia > Aplodontia rufa. The sequence continues at coordinate 77,397 of PVKS010004388.1, read as the reverse complement.
TGGCCTCTGCCGGGCGTTTTCCATCTTCTCTTTCAGTTGTTGTTTTAAAGGAGCAAACACAAACATTCCTGGGCAGCAGAGAAAACAAATCAGGTTGTTGGGATTTTTGTTCTGTTTTTGTTTTTGTTGGTTGGTTGGCTGATTTTACTTTTCATCTCTCAGTGAGTTTCCTAATAGCAGCTTAGGGCCTTTGAGAAGGAACATGCTTCTCCACTTGTGATCAGATCGCTGAGGACCAGGCAGCTCTCCCTTTCTTTGTCAGTTCGCTCTTTCCCTTCTGCCCCTGGAGATATTTTCCCCCAAATAAGATCATCTAAGGCCACAACTAAGAGGGAGATGTTTTATAATGAGTAATTACACCAAGATCATTCCATTAACCATTTATTGCCCTCCGATCTGATTTAACCTTCCCCCAAAAAAAGAACATAATTGAAAATATAGGAAATCTATAGAAACAAATGACAGAGCAGGAAGAGATAAGCTTGCAGAGTGTGTGATGGCAAATGCACCTTGAGGGGCCCTGCCTGACCTTTTCAAAAAACCAGCGGTGCCAATCACGTCCCAGACGCATACAGAGTTTCTAACGAGATCATGGAAGAAGAGATGAGGATGGCGTAGTACAGTCAAAAACACTCATCCTTCATTTACACAAGACATTGTGTGCAGTTGGGGAGAGTGAGGGATCTGTGGACAGAGAAAAAGCCTGGATTCAAATTCCCGCCACCACGGCTGGCAAGTTTCCTATGCCATCGTGTGTCATTTAGTTACTGACCTTTATTTATTTGTGATACTGGGGGATGAACCCAGGTTGCTCTACTGCTAAGCTACCTCCATAGACTTTTTCCTTTTTTTTTTTTTCATTTTATTTTTGAGACAGAGTCTAAGTTGCCTGCCTTAACCTCCCCTCCAGGTAACTGGGATTGCAGGCGTTGGCCACCATGCTCAGATCATCACAAAGCTTCCTGCAAACATGGAGACTATACTGGTTCCTAAATCATAGAGGATTGTGAAGATGAAATGAAAACTGTATATAAACCTCTGAACACAGGGTCTGGTTTGTATGAAGTCCCTAAAAACATTAGCTATTCAAGAAAGATAGACAAATCTTTGCCCTTGAACTAAAGGTATGGAGCACCTATTGTAGAATGTAAAGATGCAGACAATATTACTCTCTTCTTGGGCGAATTCAGAATGCTGATATTGATTCTAGGGAGATTTGGAAATGTTTATTTCCTCAATCGCTATCAATTTGATGTAATAACCTACAATCTTTGCCCTCTGTTGTCCCTCTAAAGTGGAACTGTTTCATTACTTTTATTTATTGCATGTTGGGCCATTAGTAAAATAGATGATGGTTAACCCATGCAATTTAATCCAATAGTTAGGGAAATCCCTAACAGTTTTTCCAATATTGGAAACACTGACTCATAGTAGTTAAATAGACTGGGCTCTAGCGTCTTATTTGCTTAATAATCTTAATGTATGTCCTTCTATTTCATTTTAGGTCATAATTTTTTTTAACTTTATGAAGTGAGATAATATTATCTAAACAATTGTGTTAATAAGAAAATTAAGCACAGCATTTTAAAAATTTTATATTAAAATAATATTAGACTTATTTGGGAGCTGTAAAAATAATGCAGACTTCCTCCATCCAATTTTTGTCTAATATGAACACTTTACATAACTATAGTACAATTATCAAAATCAGAAATTAGCATGGATATAAATGAAATTCGAGACTATTAACTCATAAACGCACATCATTCAATTTTCATCAATTTTCTCACCAACGTCCTTTTTCTGGTCCAAGGTCCAATTCAGGATGTGTTATCACTTTTATTTTTCAAGTCTGTTTAGTGATCTCCAGTCTGGGCTAGTTTCTTAGTCTTTTTTGGTTGTTCATGACCTTTACACTTGTGAATAGTTTGGTACAGTTATATTTTAGACTCTCTCTTCATGTGGGCTTATTAGATATTTTTTCATGATCAGATTGAGGTTACACATTTTCAGAAGGAATTTCATCCAAGTCTAAGTCCTTCTCAGTGCATTGTAGCAAGGGGTTCAAGATGTTGCCATCTTATTATTGGTGATGTTATGATTGGTGATAACTTGGTAAAGATGATCCTGCCAGCTTGTACCATTATAAATTCTGCTTATAATAAATCTTATGAGAACTGTGACTCTGCATATGTTATCTTTTCCATCATACTTGTATCTGCTAATTTTATCATCTACCAATGAATCTTGCCAGCAAGAATTTTTACTGTGCTGATTACCTGATGATTTTTATTCCATTATTGCTGATTATTCTTTGAAATTCTACTATAAATAATAGCTATATCTTCTCAAGGATTTGTTACTTCGGTTATTTTCAAACATCAGCAAGGATTCCTATATATTTATTGCACACTATGAGTTAAAATCAACTGTTATCTTGCAGTCTTTGTTTTTTGTTTTTTTTTTTTCTCAAATTTTCCTAGATGTCGCCATTGGGAATCATGTCAAATTGGACTCTGAACTATTTGAACATGTTCGACTCATTTTTTGACCACTTACTTGTTTTCTGGACACAAAGTATGCATCTCAACTTGTGTTATTTTGTCTCCAACACTAGAATCAGCTACAAGGAACCCCTGGTTCCTTTTATTGAAGAATTTCATTTGGAAATCAAAATCTGGATGTTGAATTTACCAATTCAAGCTAGGATATCATTCCTGCAAGATCCTTTTCAACAGACAGGGCCAGGAAATATGTGCATGCACATACACACAAGCATATGTATAAATCTATGTTTTTATATTTATTCATTTTCATATATATATATATGTATTTTAAAAAACCAATTTATATCAATTCCTGTTGTCCATTATAGAAGGAATTCCAATCCAGTCTCACAGAGCTCAGTCTATCCTTTCTCCTTTGCTTATTTGTCACTTCTTTTCTCCAACAATTAGAAAGGTAGCTCTCAATAGCCACAGTATATTCATATGTTGGCTCAATTTTTGTATATACACAAAATTTTAAAAATTGCTAATCCATAGTCTGAAAACTAAATTTATTAACTAGAGGATAATAATATTTGCAGATTCTTCTGGTCTTCAGCCTTATATAATCAAAAAACTATTTGGCAAAGCCATTTAAATCTTACTTTTTGCCTGTCTTGTTTAAATGAACTTATATACTATTTGTGCTGCAATTGGGTTCCTTTGTTACCATTAACATCTCATTATGTGTTCTCCTAGAAATTATCAATTTCATTCACACATTCGTTCACTTTTTAGTGTCTTCTAAAGGTCAGAACCATATCCAAAATTATCCTCGGAGACCTGTGTGACACTCTCAACCCTTATATCCCATTATCAATTTCCCATTTTTTAACACTAATTCTGCCTTGCCCCTTTGTTATGGGCTGGAATTCTGGTATCCCCAAAAGCTCGTGTGTCGGAAAATGCAAGAAAGATTAAAGGTGAAATGACTGAGTTATGAGAGCCTTAACCTCTTCAGTGCATTCATCCACTTGAACAGATTCACTGAACCATCACTACAGGCAGGTAGAGTGTGGCTGGACAGGGTGGGTCAGTGGGGGAAATGACTTTGGGGTACATGTTTTCTCTGTGGTTTGTAGGACTCCACCTCTCTCTCTCTCTCTCCCACACACTCCTTCCCTTCTTGTTGTCAAGCCTTGGGCTGCTTTACCCCTCCACACCCTCTGCCTCACCTCATGCCCAGGGCAATGCAGTCTCCCGTCTGTGAACTGAGACCTCTGAAGCCATGAGCCAAATAAAATATTCCTCCTCTAAAATTGGTGTTGTCAGGTCTTTTGATCACAGTGACAAAAAAAGCTGACTAAACCGCTCTTTAAGCAGCCAATCTCATTAGTTTCTTCCTATTTCTATACAAATTATTATGTACAAGCATATATTCTTATATTCCTCTCTTTCTTAAAAAAGGTAGCATATTATACTTTTTACTTAATAATCTATAAAGTTTTTCCATCTCACTTCAAAGACTTCTTCCCATTCTTTTTGAGAACTGCACAGCTCTATTGTGTAGAAATACCATGGTTTATTCAAGCCCTCTGCCACAGCTGGCACTTGGGTTGTTTGTAAAACTTTCCATTTACAAAGAATGCTGCAGTCAAAAACTTCATACATCTATATTTTTGTATTGTTAGATAGAACATTTTAAAAGTTCTGGGTACATAGTGAAAAATTCGTTAATGGTTTTAACATACTTGTGAACAGTCTAGGTCTCTTGCAGAATCGGTGCTTGAGGTACCAATTCTAGGAGGAGATTATTATGGGCTGTGCCTGTCAGATATACAGAAAGGAAGAAAATGAAGTAAAGTAGGTTGAAAAGCATAAGATCAGGAGATAGTCTGAAGCCCTAAGTCTGCAGGGGAGAGTGGAGTTCACATAAATTATTTGCAAAGCCAGTTGGATCAAGTGATTTGGGGAAAGGAAAATCAGAATCAGAAGAGAGATCCTGAGTCCACAGTGATTGGAATCCTATTCAATGCACACAGAACAAACTAACCTTAGGGTTCTCACAAGGGAAAAAAATGTCTTTCATTGCAGAAGGCCTGTCACAAGTAGCTTCTTTTTTGAAAAATATAAATTTCTCTAAACTATAATTGGTGGAAATGTAATAGATGGAGGTTGTAGGAAGTAAAAGGATACCTTGTCTTCTCTCTGACATTTTTTGTTAATGCATCTAGGGCTTCCTGACCCACAACCTTTTGTTTGAGAATTATCCCCTCGACAATGCTCCTATTTTAAAAACTTCAAGTGGACACATATTAAAAATAATAATTCATAATTTTGTATGACTATTTCTTTTAATTGTCTTCTTCTTTAAGTCAAAAAGATGTGAATGTCCATTAATGAAACAAAATAAAAGAGAAAATCATTGAATTATCTTTACAGTATCTAAACCTTACTTCTGCAAGGTGAAGGAAGGATTTGATATATCCATAAATGCGTCTATCCTTCCTTTTCAAATTTTAAAGTAATTGAAATACATAGACATGAGAGAGAGAAAGAGAGAGAGAGAGAGAGGGAGGGAGAATCGAATAGAGCTGCATTACTGAAAATAGAAGCAAATGAAAAGCTCTAGAGAATATGGCACCATGATCTTCTAACTGCTCCATCCCCATCACAGGAGAGACAGGAAAATCAAAGGCTCCCCTTGTGGGGACCTGTACAGCAGAAAATAAGGGTCTGGTGGATAAGATCAGTCTCACTACAGAACACAAGCGGGATAGAACTGAGGACACTGGCACTTCTTCCAACTCATCAAGCCAGTGTTTTGCTTCTCTTATGGACTTGAGTGTTTGGAGATAGAAAGAGAGGTTAGGACTCCTGTGCATGCATAAATCTGCTCTCCTCTATTACAAACCCATTTTCACCACTGGGAAAGCAGCTCCTAACCTACATGCCCCTGATGGTGAGATAGAAAAATCTTTAATATGCTGAATACACCCATTTTTCAAGGGCACACAGTTCACCCTTTGATATGACATTATATTAGGACCCTTGGGTTTATATATAGTTGTTGGATCAGGAGCAGCTGGGTCTTAACCTCAGAAGGATGTTTGGTGACATAACTCCTTCAGAAGGTCCACAGGCTCCAAACTCATGATAATTAAAGAATCCACACATTCACTGCTTCCTCCTCTTGACTTTTGTTTTGTTTGGTTTTGGTTTTTTTTTTTAATCTGATGCTGCTTTTACATCTGAATTAATTATTCTTCCAAAGCTCCTTGATTTGTTTGTCTCATGCAGGGAGACAGGTACGAGCGTTAATTAAATCTGTTCTTGGCAGATGCTGATGAAATCTTCACTGCCACTGGTGTTTGAGTATATGTGTTTGCGTGTTTCTGTTCTTAACTTATTCTTTAGCGAGGAGCCTGAAAGGCAGTAATGGTTTCCTTCTTCATTTTGCAGCAGTGGACTTTGCCTTGGAAAAGATCAGATTATAGCACGGAAGCAAAGTGGCGGTGAGGGGTCAGACTGCAGGATTTATCTGACAGTGTGCATGAGTAATTAGTGCAGTGTCCTAACCAAAACCTCTTTTCTGGGTTCTACATTGGAGGCTATACCTCCGGATCTTTTTCATTGCATCTCAGTGCAGATAGGGATGGACACAGCCCATTGCCTACAAAGATATAGGAGGCTATTGGAGAGAATTGTGCTACTACATGAAGAACAAGATTATTACAAGAGCAGATAGCTGGGAGAGGGATGGGGAGTGAGTGATAGGGACTCCAGCAGTGCTTAAATATCATCTGAAGGGAGAGTTTTTGTTTTTATGCTTTTCTTTTAACTTTATGTGCAACAAAGAATAATTTCCAGACCTTTCATATCTATGCTCACAGCAGAGGTTTCTTTTTTTTTTTATTTCTCTTCTTTTCTTTTTTTTTTTTTTTT
>PVKS010004388.1:0-70866 GCA_004027875.1 Aplodontia rufa | reverse complement strand
CAGGATATAGGTAAATTCTATGAATTTTTCCCTTTTATAGGAGGATATAATTTCTCAAAATAAGTTATTTCATGGTTTGAAATCCTCAGGAGAGGGTGCCTGGAATTTTTCATCTGAGTAATGAGAAAGAGTTTTGACGCATCATGAAAGAAGTAATGGAATCCTCTGAAAGGCTATGGTTGACTTGCCTGGTCTCCATTCCCTACTTCTCCATCATACATGAGTCCTGAAAAGATGTTTTCCTGAGGGCAGTATTCCTCTGAAGTCCCCTCCACACCTCTGACCTGCACGAGTTTAACCAAAAACGTCAACTCCATCACAGTTCTCTTCATACTAGCAAGAAGCTCGTTTTCCTTGAACTCCGTACCCATGGCTTCACCTCATGATAGCCCTTTCACACATTGCCTTTAATAGCTATTTTGGTGTGCTCCCCACATTCTTTAGTGCATATATTTCTTTAGAGTAGGGACTCTGTCTTACATGTGCTGTCTTATAAAATTTAACATTTATTTAACACAGCACCATTCTCCTGAGATTTATTTATAATTAGAGGTGGAGGTGGGGAAAATAGTAAAAAACAAAGAAGCATATAACATATTAATACACAGTAATCATTTCTGCATAAAAGAAAACCATGATCTGGCAGAAAGTAATGGGAAGTGGGGTTGTTATACAAGGGGGTGAAATAATCATGGAAGGCATTTCTGATGTTCAAGCTGAGGCCTGACGATGAGAAAGACTGAAGGTGCAAATAGCTGGGATCAGTGTTCCAGGAAAAAGAAATGGAGAGAAAACCCCTTAATCATGAGGTTGGAAGGCACAAGAAGAGCAAAAAGTGTTGGAGTGTGGGTACATGTGCCAGGCCATCACCAGACGATGGGAAGTCAGAGAAGCCAACAAGTAAGGCCTGTGAGCTATGAAAAGGAAAATCTAAAGTTGGCGAGTTACACAGATCAGTTTTCATTATTAAAGGTCATTGTGTGTGCTGTGTAGAATGGGAAGGAAGTCAGAAATAAAGAAGCAAGGATGTCAAGAGGAAGACCATTTTTGAGGGTGATGCCCTAGTCCACATGCGAGAGGGTGAGACTTAGACTAGGGCAGCTAAAGTGGAGCACTGAGCTTTGTTGAGGAATAAAGAAAGAAGTAACAACATCAGCTCTCTGTTACTATAACAAATACTTGAGATAAGTCAACTTAGAAAGAAAAAAAAGGTTTGCTTTGGCTCACAGTTCTCAAGATTTCAGTCGATTATCAAATGACCCCTTTGCTTTGGAACTGTGGTAAGGCATCACATCATAGCAGCGACACACAGAAAAAACCATCCACATCATGGCCAGAATGGAAAAGAGGAAAAGGAAGAGACCTGAGCTCCACAATCCCTTTCAGTGACCCAAAGACCTTCACAAAGTCCCACCTCTTAGTTTCCGCTGGCTTCCAAAAGTGCCATGCTGGAGAATATACCTTTAACACATGGGACATTAACTGATAACTCTAGTTAAATGAAGCAAAGAGAAGGGCTTTTTGGCATGAAGATACATCTCTATTGTGGAAACTTCCTTTTATAAATCAAAAAAATACCTGGGACAACACTAATCCTGACCCTTACCCTAAACCAAACTTTGACCCTTACCCTAACCAAAACCTTGGCCCTTATCCTAATTCTGACTCCAGCCCTAACATAAATGAAAAGGATTAATGGTAGAAATAATAGTGAAAAAGGGATTCATTTTCCCATACACATTTTGATATAGGTTTGATAAAGTTGTGCTCTTAAGACATGGACCAAAGACTGTAGTTCTGTCAGCATAAAGTACAAATTCTGCCTCAACAGCGTTCATCCAAACAAGCTCACTCACCTCCCTCTTTTCTGGCCTGAGCAGACTTGAACCAGCAGATAGGATTTGAGACAGATACCATGTTAAATAAATTAAGCCAAATATATAGGAATCTAGAGAATCTAGATCTTATTTCCGTTTAATGCTCTTAAGTGTATCGATTGTAGTAGAAATACCTATTACAATATGATTACCTTCTACCCTGATAACTTGAAATTTTGTGCTACCTGGAAAAGTCAACTTTTTTTTTTCAGTTTATTTGTAAATTTTGCCTCCACAAATAGAGGGAAATCTTCTGGAAAGAACAGGGTAGGTATAATACTATTATCAATATTAATATAATATTATAATCAACTGAGTACCTGCAAGTTCATTCATGTAGCTGGTATTCATGTTTGGGGTGTTAAATTTGTTTACCATCCCTAAAATTACCACTCTGCAGGCATTCTACCTGATGTCTTTATACTTAGTAAACCTCAAGCTACACCCCAGGTAGGTAGCTTTTGCTAAAGATTGTGATAAGTACCCTCCTGCTCCTGAATCCTGCACCTTTACTATTGATTTTATTTACACTGTGATTTCTTAACAACCCTATTCTGCCCAAGGACAGTGACAGGTTGATCTGCTAATAACTGGTCCCTTCTCCTGCTTGCACTATTCTTCATTGCTAAGAAGAAAGATGCCAAGTCAGGAAAGTGCATTTTTATATCTTTTGCATTATCCAGTAAGAAAAGATGAGCCAAGCCCCTTAAGTGCCTCAGAGCTCTGGTGCTCAGTGATCCTGACTGCTCTTTTAGCCTGGACTGAAAGCGAACAGTGACCTCAAGGTGAAGATTTTCGTTGGCCCTTCCTAAATTCCTAATCTTTCAGTTTCTCTTGGATCTTGCATATTTTCCTTTAAAAGTAGATATGTCAAAAGGTCCACCCATAAATTTATATTTAGTGACTCAACAGAAAATTTTTGCCTGAGGATTTAGTTATTCTGGGAGTGCTCCTAAGCTTTGAATCAGCTGGAAGCATGTGGCTAGCAGTGTAGAAGACAGTTTTGGTTTCCTAAAGAGCAGTGCCTCTGTCCTCTGGCTCACCTTGTTGCAGGTGTGCTGGACAGTGCTTTGAGCTGGAGAATTAGCAGCCAGCCCCACTTACTCCACTTTGGGACAGCATGATGAGAATCAGCCCAGAGAGAGATTTTTAAAGATGTTTTATTAATGTGTCCCTTGACTGTTCATTTGCTAAGGGTTTACAAATGCTTTATAAATTATTGATGATCTTGATACCTAGCTTTAAAAAAATCCTTAAAGTTGGGAAGGATATGGGCATTGAATAATTCACACCCACTGTGACTTTTACAAAATGAATGCCTTTTAACAGATAAAACCAGAGTAATCTGGATTAAATTTGTTTATCTGTGGGTTTGTTTCCCTTTCATTCCTCTAGGAATGGGGTCTGTATCTTGAAAAACGAGAAATAACATCTTGTTTTCAAAACTGGAAAGGAAGATCCAGGACTTTCAGGGTTTTGAGCTGATGTTTCTCCTGACCTTGGGTAATGGTTGGAAAGTCATTTAAGAGGTCTCTCTTCTTGACATTTTCAGATTTCTCAGGCTTTAGTCCGCTGCTCATTTCTAAATGAATTATTGAAGATGAATTTAACCAGGCACCCATTAGTTTGCACTTTTCTAACTCTTCATACATCATGTTGGGCCAAGCTTTTTCTTGCAGAGATTGAAGCCATGATTAGCTCTGTATTTTGATTCTCAGTAGATGCTCTTCCCATTTTCTACACACTTCATGCTTAAATTTTGTTACTTTTAACCAAATGCGGTTAGAAATGAAAGGACATTTTACATCCCCTCTAGGGGGAGGAGCAGATAAATATAGGAATTTTTTCAAGGTCAAGAAGCATTTCAGGGGCAGGAGCCATGGCTGGGTGGTTACAGTGCTTGCCTCACATGTGCAAGTATATGAGTTCAAACCCCAGCACCACATACACAACAAAGTGTCAGAGAAATGAAAGACACATGAAAAACTAAATAAAAACTGCATCTCTCTTTCTTTCTCTCTCTCTCTTTCTCTCTCATTGTCCCTCTCTCTCTTAAAAAAAAAAAAAAGAAGAAACATTTCAACAAAACTAACTTCAAAATAGCAAAGAGGGGACCTTTTCAAATGGGCAGCACACAGTGAATCAAGATGAAACCTATTAACCTGTTGGTCGTGCTTGGTCCATTTTTCTGAGTTGTGGGATGTAATTCTGAGGCAGTTGCTGGCTATGGAGGTTGGTCTAAGCAAGTGCAGCCTGGAGGTTTGGGAGACTTAGAAGGTTCCAGACAATAGATTCATTCCAGTAGGTCCAATTTAGTGAAAGCACATGGCAACAACAGACCGCAAGTCGAAGGCAAGAATTTGTGAGCGTATGATGGCAGACTGTCAAATCGATGGGGCCATGGCTTATCCAAAAGTGAATCGTGTACGTACTCCGTGAAGATGCTTCTGTATGAGATCAGCATTAGAATCAATGAACTCAGTAGATTTCCATCATCCAGTCCATTGAGGGCTTGGAAAGAACAAAAGGCCGAGGAAGGAGTAGGTCCCCTCTGCTTCTTGCTTGCCTGCTGTCCTTACACCTGGCTGTATTCTGCTTTCACTGTGATTGACATCATTGGCACAAATGGGTTTAAGGTTTCAGACTTGGACTAGAATTATACCAGCTTTCTTACTTCTCCAGATACTAATAGCATCATAGGACTTTTCTGTTTCCATAATCCCGTAAACTAATTCCAATACCTTGGTTCTATTTCTTTGAGGATCTCTGACTGATACAGAAGGGCTGCCGTATCTAGGCATTGGAATAAGATAGCACTTCATCCAATAGTTGAGGATATGAAGAATTATGGTTCATATAGTAGGGGAGAGGACTGGAAAGAGTTGGCAGTGTACATAGTGAATACTGTGGACCGGAAAGGAATTCCTTCCAACGACCCAGAAGAAATCTCAAGATGACAGTTCCACATGAGTGCACTTCAGAACCACACCAAGACAAGGCAAAGGCACAGAACTGTGGGCCTGCTCAGTGACATTGGGTCTGAAATTCCCAGCCTTCTGTCTCAGTGCCTAAGTTGCATTTACTTCCAATTGAACAGTTCAAACTCCTCTTCGAATGATGCCTGACCTAAGACTAAGGTAGGTCTTTCTCCAGTAAGCCTTGAACAGCCATTTGTATTTCCCAGGGACTTTATTTCTGCCCTTGCTTCTCTGCATTCCTTCTAACTTCCTATTAACTCCCTCTCTCAGAAATTCTTGAAAAAAAATCTTTCCCAGGTTCCTGTGTGACACACAGACCCCCATAGTCCACACTGCCTTCCCTTTATATCAAACTCCAGCCTCTAGTCTCAGAGATCACTTACAAAATAGATACTAAACATGACAAGATGTTGGGGCTGAGCCTGCTAATATCAGTCTGCTTCTGTGGGATTGAATCTGGAAGACACAGTCTTGTCAGCAGAGGTCCTGATAGGAAACTGAGAGCACTTGATGGTTAAGACAATTCAAGAGGGGTTCATTCTCAAAGGCCCTACCTCCAAAGGGGAAATGAATGGGAATTATAAGATGGAAATTGATGACTTAGGACATAGCTCTCATAAGTGGAAAGATATAAGGTGAGCAAGGGGCTCCTGAAACTGAGCAGGAAAGAGTGACATGTTATTGTTGCCCTCCTTGGAAGAGATGGCACATTCCCTTGGAGGAACACACACCCCTTATGCCCATCTCAGAAAGAAAGTTAGGGGATATTGAGGGAAAAGTACCCTGACCTCAATCTCCTCCCACCTTTGACCTCTAACTTGGATCCTTGTTGAATGAACAGACCTAAAACAGAGACAATGGGAACTCACTTATGTAGTCCTGACAGGTCAGCATCCACCCCATTTCCCTTATGACCCAACAAGAGTAGAGAGGTGTACAGAGAGGATCCAGAAGATTCAAAGGAAGGGATTTACCAAAGGTCCAGACATAGACTTGGACCTCATCAACACATTACCCATGAATAAAGAGCCATAGAACTTAAGGTTAGGGAAATAAAGCAGTGACCATTTAGAGAGCACCAAATTTAAACAGGCACATTTAACAGAATTGCTGAAAACTAGAATCAATATCTATAATGCTATAAATCACAGGTCATCTAACTATAGCCAATGGGCCAAATCCAGTCTATGTCTATTTTTATAAATAAAGATTTATTGAAACAAAATCACATTTTTAAAACCTAGTGTTTATTACTGCTGTCATGATAAATTACCAGGTAAGTATGGAGTTTACATTGTCAAAAAAATTGAACATATAAAATCTCTTGTCTATTACAGAAAAAGATTGCTGGCCGCTGATATTGATACACAAAAGTAAAACATATATTGTGTCTTTTACTATGTATAGGGATAGTAGTGTCAAGAAAGGAATGGATTCCTGTTCTTTCTCCCTTATATGCTTTTGTAGCATGTGTTTCTGTGTCCCAGAGACAATATTTGCTTTGTTTTCAAATAAGCACAATACAATGCTAGCCCTATGCATGTTTGAGTCTACCCTAACTGTTCACTTCCTTTATCTGGGTCTCTTTCAAGTAGGATGTAGATTGATAAATGTTGTGGTTAAGACAATATGGTATCTTTCAAAAACCAATAAAATAACAATAACAGGAAACACAAAATTTCCTTGGAGCTAGCTTCTTCTAAGTGCTTTAACATAGAGTAAATTGCTCAAATTTTGAAAAAAATTATGTGCAGATATTTTTCTCGTCATCAACATTCTACATATGAAGACACAGGCAGAGAACGGTTAAGCTGTTGGCCTGAGGTCAGGAAGATAGTGAGCAATGGAACGAGAATTCCAAACCAAGTTGTCCGACTCTAAAGTCACTTTTCATAACCCCAAATAAGTGCTACTTAACTGTTGAAGTTTAAGATGTCCAGAATGGTTATTTAAAGTATATTCCGACAACAGATACACTTCAGCTTATGGAAATTAGAATATACCAAATGAGGAGTACTATTTTAAAATATCTTTATACTAGATTTAGCACCCAAAGTATACCAATTATCTAATTTAATGATTTAAAGCTAAGTCCCGAGCCAGACATTATGGTACACACCTGTAATTCCAGGTAGTGAGGAGGCTGAGGCTGTAAGCTTTCTAGCGCAATGACAGTGTGAGCAAAAATGAAAATCTAATAATAAGCTATTTCCACAGCTCACAGTTTTGAATCATAAATATTAGCTACTAATATGGCAACATGTGAAGTCCTAACAGACGTTTCTAGAAAGGAAAAATATTGGCCTTAAAATAGAGATCATGCTGAAAGATATTATACGCTCTTAATGAAAACATAGAGTGGGGTAGACAGGGGCACACAAGGGGCAAATGGCAAAACTGCTGATTAGCTATGTGAGGAGGGTTGGAGAAATTCCTTCTAGAGATTCACAGTTATATCCCAAACCAACGCATTGGGCCAGTTTGTGAATCAGCTGATGCAATGTTCTGCTTGGGTCTCTTTTCGTCCTAGTCTTTTAGGTTGAAACAAATGCATCATTTCACATGCAGCCCTCTCAAGAATGTCTATCATAATGCAGTTGCCCAACTTTTCTTTCCAGTATCTGATTTTAATTGGTTCACCTCTTGTCATTGAGAAATCACTTTGTTTGGAATTTCAAGATGCCTTATATTCCTGCTCACACGAATATAATTAATGTGTCTTGTGCTAAGACAGCATCATAAAACATAACTTTTTTCTTGCTGTTCTGAAATTACTAGCTTAGTACTGAGAATATATGATGTATCTTTAAAATGCCTTCAATTGAAAAGGAGATGTTTTCTGGATGAATTGGATTTTTATTTGTTTTCACTTGTCAGATCTTCAACATCCTCTCCTTCCATCACTGAATTATAAAAAAGAGCTGGAAATGATTCCCTGAATAATGTGGCAGGACCTGTGCCTGCATTCAGAAAGCACTTCATTTAAGCCATCTCACAGAAATCCATTCATTCTTTCATTCTTTCAATAAATATTTATTGAATGCTCACAACAAGCCAAATACCCTGTCCAGCCCTGATGACACAAAGTTGAAAAGACAGTGTCTCTTCTTTTGATGAGTTCACTCTCTAGAAGAAAAGACAGTTATTTTAAAAATGAAATACATTATGAGTACTCCTGCAGATAGCCAGGAAATCTCAAAGAATACAGCAACGTATTTTGCCACAGGGAGTAAGGAGTGAATTCACCAGGAAATTGACACTTGAAGATGTCTAAATAAGTTCATTCTATAACTTTGTTTAAATTTAAAATTAGTTATTTAAATTAAGTTGAGAAATAATTATTAAATTATAATTATCAAATAATAAATATAATTATCAAATAATAAAAATTAAAAGCTTTTTGCAGAAATGTTGAGTAATGAACAACATCAGGTTCAGTGATACTGGGCAGAATACTCAATAGGAAACAGACCTATTTTGGCTAGTCAAGTGCTTGCAACTTCTTTTCAAGTTCTGCTATGAAATCAGGGTTTAGTCCCAAATTAGCCTTAGATTCTCTATCTGATATGAACACTAAACGATGTATATTGGACCTTGCTTTCTATTCCATACCTCTTCTTAATGTGTTTATCCCTGGACTCACCACCTTCCTAAATTTCTAAAGCTTTATAAGAAGTCCTAATATTTATTTTTTTTCCAATGACATTGCTTTTTTATTTCCCAACCTGAAGTCCTTAATATGAGACTCTCAGAAGACTCAAACATGTCAAGCCCTCATGCTAGGTTCTGATAAGATCAGATTTCTAAGCCTTGTACAAGATCTAATCAAGCCTGCATGTTTCTAAAAAACGGTACAAGGTTTGTGGTTGCTGTACAAAGTAGCCTTTGTTGTTCATTATTTAAATATTTGTTCAGTGTTGAAACTTCCAAAATCAGATTATTTGAGATAAGACCAATCTGCAATCCAATCAGTGATTTTGTGTGCTGTGTGTGTGAACATAGTTTCACTAAATAGTAATTTATTAGTATTTTGAATACTTAAGTAGATGTATTAACTAAGTCTAAGTGTTATCAATATCCTAAGGAAAGACAGATTTGGTTTAATTAAATTATTAGAATAATTTCTCATTATGAAATGGATTATATATAAAAGGGTAAATTTACAATTTGCATGAATGTATTAATATAACTTTTGAGTTATTAAAACATTTTT
Organism: Aplodontia rufa; assembly: GCA_004027875.1. NCBI lineage: Eukaryota > Metazoa > Chordata > Mammalia > Rodentia > Aplodontiidae > Aplodontia > Aplodontia rufa. The sequence continues at coordinate 61,798 of PVKS010004388.1, read as the reverse complement.
TCACTTAGTTTTTTTCTTTCTTTTTTATTTTTCCAATGAAACAATATAATATGTTTATATTCTGAAAATTAGATTTACCCCCTACAACCCCTGACCCCCTTCCCTCCCCTCTCCTTCCCAGTACATCTCTACAAATGCCTTAGGTTGTGTGTCACTACACCCTTTCAGGGTTTAATACATGAGAGTTGACCGCCTTTTGCAGTGGTCAGGGTTTAGCTCCAGCCTCCACAGATGAGTGAAGACATTCGATCCTTGGTTCTCTGGGTTATGCTGACCTCGCTCAGCATAATTTCTTCCATCATCATCCATTTACCTTCAAAGGCTTCAATATCATTGCTTCTAATTGCTTGGTAAAACTCCATGGTACCACAGTTTTCAGCAAGAATCCTCCCCAGCTTCTTCTTCAGAAATTCTTGGGTATTTTTGGCCCTTTGCTTCTCTAAATGAATCATCTTAATCACATTCTCAACTTCTTAAAGAAAATCACCAACAAAATGAATTGGTACCCTGTAAATTGTGAAAAAAATATTTACAAAACATATATTTGAAAAGGGGTTAATATTAAAAATGCGTAGACAACACATACAAGAGAATAGATTTGTTTTGCTTCATAGTTCTGGAGTTTCCAATTCAAGATTGAGTGACCCAATTTTGGGCCTCTAAGGAGGGCAGCATATTAAGGCAAGAGCACTTGGTGCAGCAAACTACTCATCCCATTATCCAGGAAGCAGAAACAGGATGGGCCAAGGCCACAAAATCCACTTACCTTCAAATAACCTAACAACATCTCACAAGGTCCTGCCTCCTAAAGGTTCTATAGCACCACCAAATGATGCCATCCTAGGGAAAACATCTTTAACATGGTCCTTGGGGCACAAAAGGACACTCATCCAAACCATAGCAAAATTAAAAAAAAAAAAGATCTGAGTAAACATTTCTCCAAAGAAGATATAAAAATAATCAATATCATTTACCACCAGGACAGTTAACTGCACTATTAGATATCATCTCATACCTGTTAGAATGGCTATTGTTACAGAATCTAAAGATAAATTTTGGTAAGAGCGTGGAGAAAAGAAATTGTCATGTATTGTTGGTGGGAATGTAGAATGCTAGAGCCATTATGGAAAACAGGTTAGAGGTTTGGGCATATATCCAAAGTTAAATCATCACCTTGAAAAGATATCGTTCCTCCCATGTTCATTGCAGCATGATTCACAGTAGCCAAGAAATGCCTAAAGAAACTGTAGTACACCTATACAATGGAACAGTCAGGTCTGAAAAAGACCAGGATCTTGCCATTTGCCACACATGGGTGATCCTGGAGGACTTTATGCTAAATGAAGTTAGCCAGATACAGAAAGAAAAATATTGCATGATTTCATTTATATTCAGAATATATATTTTTAAATCAAATATACATAAAGAACAAATCAATGGTCAATGATTACTAGGAGTGAGGAAGGGAGCCAAGGAGTAAATGATAAGACGTAGGCCAAGCAGTATTTATAAAGGATGCACAAGTCTAGAGACCTAATCTACATCACATGAACTATAGATAATAAAATTATATAGTGTATGTGATCCATGCTAAACGAGTAGGATCTAGCTGATCTTGCCACAAAAACAAAATAAGTAACTGTATGAGATGACGGGCATATTCCTTTGCATATTTTACTATATATATATATATATATATATATATATATATATATATATATATATCCCATAACATCATGTCCTCAACCTTTAGTATACACAACCTTTAGTATACACAATAAAATTTATTTTTATAAAAGAATTTGAGAATTTTTTGATTTTTGGAATGAACTGAGTAGACAATCTTAGGTAGAATTTATTTTATCACAATATTCTTTCTCTGAAATAATACATATTACCTTTAATTTAGATCTTTTGATCTAAATTAATTTAATTTAGATTTAATTAATTAATTTAATTAATTAATTAATTTAAATTAATTAATAATTTAATCTTTTGATCTCAGTACCTGGGTTTTTTATTTATTTGTTTGATTTGGTTTTGGTTTCGGTTTGGTGGGGCTTTTGTTTTGTTCTGTTTTTGGTTTTTGTTTTATTTTGGTACCAGGGATTGAATCCAGAGTTGCATAACCACTGAGCCACAAGCCCAGACCCTTTTTGAATTTTTTATTTTGAGACAAATTGCTGAGACTGGCTTTGAAAATTGCTGAGACTGGCTTTGAACTCAGTATCCTTCAGCCTCAGCCTCCTGAGCTGCTAGGATTACAGGTTTGAGTCACCACATCTGGTCTTAGTACAGTTTTATAAATCTCTTCTCTCTTCTACTCTTCTCTTTAGGTTCTAAGAGTAAACTCAAGACATCATAAATTCTGCAACTACATCTGCACACCTGATCAACCAAGGCCCAGCTTTTGGCAAATGCCTGAATCCAGATTAGGCTCAATGCCCCACTGGGTTCTCTGAGGTCTTTCTAGTAAACTCTATCCCACTAGGACCCCTTTCTTGCTCTTTTACCCTTGTTTCTTGACTTTAATTGTGCATTATTTACAAAGCATTTTCACTGCTCTTCAGTCATTTCAGGTAATGTGTTGTTCGGCCCCAAGAGCTCATGATGCTTCCTACTTCATTATTCTTCCACTGGGTTTAGTCGTGGGCTTGGCATTGGATTAGACTGGTATGCAAAATCATTTCTGAAAGGAATAAGAGGCTTCAAGGAGTGATTCTTTCATCTAGAAGTCTCTCATTTCCAGACTCTCTCCTACTTGCAGAGGGATCATGAGGAAAGAAATTTCTTCTCTCTCATTGTTAGTTGCTTTTCCAGGATAATCAGCATGATTTTTCTCACACAGAAGAAAAGTAATCTATCACTGGACATCAAACTATTTGCTTTTCAAATTGTATATCTCAGAATAATAAATCACAAAAGAAAGGCCATGAATCAAAACTGCCACCTGAACACATCCTGTGTTTTTTCTCAGTATAGCCCCAAATGACTGCTCCATTAGAATGAGTCATCAGATAATCACACAAAAGACCTCATTTAAGTTCATTATTCATAGTGAAAGTCTGGCTTGGATCCCTGATGCGCTCCAGAAGTTTGTTTTTCAGAGATAATAAAAACATCCAAAGATATGTCAAACCAACCTAAGCATTCCCATCTGTGTATGAATGCAAGGGGTCCTCCCCAAACCGACCTCAGCCTCACCAGGCAGCCTCCCTCTCAATAAGCATCCCACACCCTAAACAACCTGCATTCTTTTTCAACCTGCTTTCTTTTTCTGTTAGTTAGCTTTACACTACAGTGACTGAAATACCTGAAAAAAAAAAATAACTTAGAAGAGGAAAAGTCCAATTGGGCTTGTGTTTCCAGAGTTTTAGTCCATGGTTGGGTCACTTCCGTTGCTCTGGACCCTAGGTGAGGCAGAACACCACAGTGGCAGTGCATGGTGGAAACTCACTGTTCTATTCATGGCAGTCAGGAAGCAGAGAGAGAGAGAGAGTGGCATCAGGGAAAGGGAATCTTTCCTGGGCACACCCTCAGTGACCCACCCTCTCCAGTCATGTCCCAGCCCCTTTATCAACAGGAGATTCGAGGGGACACCTTATATCCAAACTGATACCTTGGCCGTGTCACCACTTAGGACATGCACTCTGTATCTCTCATGAAGCAGCAGTTTTCCATACTCAGGTGCGTTTCCTTCACCCTTCCTGGGGAAAGGGAGCTAGGATGATTGAATGTAGAACTTGTGCTCAGGAAATACAGAGGTGTGTTAGTAACTGGCCGTAACAGGAACAGATTGACAATCAGCCGTGCCCTCTGCATGCAGTGTAGTTCAGTCCTGGCATTGAGGCTCTGCACGCTGCACACGGCAAATCAGGAAAACATCTTCTGTACATGCAAGGGCTGTTCTCGTAGGCACTCCGGGCTGGGCTGGGCTGAAAATTGACATGTCCCTTGCTACATCCCAAATTGCCTATATGTCCTTTGTAATCTTTAGCTTGCCCTTTCTTCCTTTAAAAAATTATTCTTAAGTTGTAAAAAAGAAATCTGTAAACATGTTTTCATCTAACTGAGATATACACATCTATGTTTTTGTCCTACTTAGTAGTACGCAACTTGTAGACATTTCATGCTTATGCCTAATAAAATGCAGAGGAGCTGGGGAGAAATCAGACTGCCTCTGAGCAGCCTCCCCAGCCTCCCTGACATGAACATCTCAACTAGACTTCGAGTCTTTAGTGCATGAAAGAGAGACCGATCGCTAGCTGGTGAACATTCGTGGCAAGAGGTGAACCAGACCAGATCTCTGCCCATGATCAATGCACACTAAAGATGAATCCGAAGAAGAACAACAATGTTACATGCAGGGATGGGTAAATGACACAAAACATGTCAGAAATCAGAATAGAGGGTTTGCTGCCCCCACAGTCCCTGAACAGACCCTCAAGAGCAGTGTGCTACTCACAAGTCACATGGAAGGCTACAGAAGTGAGGTGCTGGGGGAACAAACACCATCTTGGTAGACAGGACAGCTCTGTTCTCCTTCTATTCCTACCACAGACTAGCTCAGTGACTGAGAGGTCACTTCTGTGCTCCAGGCTGCCTTCCCATAAAAGGAAAAAAAATTAGGCAATGATATCCAATGTTACCTCCAGCCCTAGACTTCTATGATTCTGGAAAACTGCATTAGAGGTCAACCACTGTGAAGAAAGTGGAGCCATAGGATGCTGCCTTCCTCCCCATCAGCTCCGTAGTAAAGAAATCATGCCATGGATAGCCTGGCACATGTCAACCCCAGCCTTGATAATCCTTTAAGATACTAAACTTATATTTGGATTCCAATAATTGAGGTATAAATGTACAATAATCACAGGCTCTGCAAAAAAATACCTTAAATGTAACATAATATGCACAAACTTTCAGTAAATTTTGTTACCTTAAAATTTAAAAAAATTAATTTTAATATGCATTAAATCTTTTTAGTCAGATTTTTGCCACTGTGACCAAAAGATCTGATAAGAACAATTAAAGGAGAAAAAGTTTATTTTGAGCTCATAATTTCAGAGGGCTTAGTCCAGACAAGGCTCACTTCATTCTTGAGGCTCATGATGAGGAAGAAAATCCTGGCAGAAGACTACAGTAGAAGAAAGTAGCTCAGAATAGGGCACCAGAGAGCCAACAGGAAGTGGATCCATTTTGTCCACCTGTACCCTACCTGACTCCAGTCACCAGCCAGTTAATCACTCTCAGGGACCTCGGGGGGCTTAACACACTGATTGGTTCAGACTCTCCTAACTCTATCATTTCACCTCAAAACCTTCTTGCATTTTCTTACACATGAACTTTTTATATTTGTTTTTCTTGTTTGTTTGTTTTGGTTAGAGAGAGACCCAAGGAGAGAGAGAAAAATAAAATAAATTTTATTTTTTTTTTTAGCTTTTCATTTCACTTTCATTGCTCAGAAACTTCTCTGTGTATGTGGGGCTGGACTTTGAATCTGCGTTCCTGAGTGTGCGAGGCAGGCACTGAAACAGCTGAGCTACTGCTCCAGCCCACACATGAGATTTTGAGGGCCACCTAATATCTAAACCATACCAATGTTTAACATAAAGTATTTGCTTTCATCTCTAAGTTAAGAGGGATGTGTTCAGAAAGAAGGAAATACTAATAATTTAAAATTTTTTTTGATGGATGTCCTTTTTATTCAATGTTATATTTTAGCAATATGACAAGATATTTTAAATTTAATATGTTTAATTGTGTAATTTGGGGGGTGTGGGTGACAGGTGTCTAATATAGCACTCAGCAGATCGAAAATGAAGCCTCCAAGTTTCTGGAACCACCATCAGGTCAAGCCACTAGCGAGACTTCAACTGATTTCCGTCCTCATCTGGTCTCTGAAGCTCATGAAAACTCTGATTATCCCATCAGTATCTGCCATTACCTCCCCAGAGTGAGTAGTCCCCTGACCAGTGCGGCTGAGTCCATTCACATCACTGTCCTTTAATCCTCTCCTACCCACCATCTCCATGTGTTTCTGAAATCCTCCCTCATCCCCATCTCTGCCCCTCCCACTCAAAGTTTCCCTCTATAAAATTTCAACAGTTCTCAAATTTACATTTCTTTTCTCGTTATTTTAAATGACACCTAGCAAACTTTTGATGATATCAATAACTGTCTACTGTGAGGTGGTGGCAATTTATTTATCCAACACTCACATCTTTAAACTGGAGGATGTGGAGTCATCATTGTTACCTTTTGCTGTTTTCAGATCATTATCCTCCAAATATAATTATAAAAACCTATCTTTTTAAGGCTCATGACATGCAGTCATATCATCCTCTTCTGTTCTCTACTATTATCATTTATCAGGCTTCCAATTACTTCTCATTCATCAAAAATTTCAGTGCCTGGGACCTGCTTCCTGCCCACTCTCAAGTCCCACTCCCGTTTGGAACATTAACATCCGTTTATCTGACTCATCCAGAGATGCTTAGTTCCTGCTTCATTATCAAGGACGTTCTCCCCCCTGCCTTAGCTACTGCATTAATCATAACTGCTCCACCTCCTAAACTCCAGTGCAAGCATCTCATTTCTACCACAGCCTTTGTCTTTATCTAGCTTGCTTTTTCACCACCATCACGACCATCCAGTTGGAAAAATTCTCTTCCTGAATTGCCCTGAAAAAGAGCTCTAATTTCCCTCTAATATCCAGTCTTCCATTCTTACTCAGTAATGGAAAACTTGAATTCTGTCTTTGCACATAGCCATTTCTCAACATATCCCTCAGCTGGAGGTGACACAAGACTACAGTATGTGTTTGGAGAACACAAACTGCACTCCTTCTTCCCGTCTCATTAAAATGCAGATGCAATGCTTACAATGCGGGAACTCTCTTTCCTCATGCAATGGATGTGGAAAGGAGGCTACCTGCAGCAGATGGCCCAAACAGGACATTGAGGTTCTCCATAACGATCAAAGAGACTACTCCAGACCCATGGAATGTTAAGAAAATTTCTCTTTCCCAAGTTACTTTTATGATTGTCTTGGGTTTGTTTTTCTTTTTCTTTCTTTCTTTTTTTTTCTGTTTGTTTTGGTGTGGTTTCTTTCTTTCTTTCTTTCTTTCTTTCTTTCTTTTGATTGCTCAGAGTTGAATCTAATTATAGCTAATATACCAATTATCCACTTTCACTATGCCTACCCCTTAGCAGCTGATTACTCATGCTCTCAAGAAGCAACCATCATAGAAGATAACATCCACTATAACCACTTAACTGTATGATACAACCTCAAATGGTCCTTCAATGCTACCACATTTCTCTCAATTCACCTTACCTCCCTCTGACACTAATATTTATAAGCCCTTTTTTTTGGATGGGGGAGGGAGCAGGTCTGGGGAGTAGAACACAACAGTGCTTTACTTACTGATCTACCTCGCCAGCCCTTTTTATTTTGAGACAGAGTCTTGCTAAGTTGCTGAGGCCAGCCTTGAACTTGTGATCCTCCTGCCTCAGCCTCCTGAGTCTCCGGGATTATAGGTGGTGCTGCTGCTCTAGTGATAAGCCTTTTCTACGTTTCTCAGCTTTCTAATTTACCCATACTTTTTAGTAACTTAGATAGGAATTTCATTTTCAAGATACCAAACAAATAAATCTGCCTTGTCTGTCACTTGTCTACATAAAATGAATCCCTCCAATTAACTTCTTAACAACAATTTTGAAGTAGTCGATTATTGCACCTCTGTTCTTCACTCAACCGCTCAATGTTTTATGGTTCCCATCTATTGTTCTTGCTGTTGTCTCTTTATATAATTACTATTGCTATTATTTTACATATTCAAATATTTCCCATTTAAAAAAGAAAACATGCTCACCTGCTCACTCAAATTCTCATCCCTGAGGCTACCACTTTTTCTCTCTTCTCCTCTACCAGCCTCCTTCTGTTGGAGTCTAGTTTTTCAAAGCAGTTTTCTATTCTTACTTTCTCTTGTTTCTCCCCTTTCTCTCACATCTGCACATATTAAGAGAGAATAGAGTCCATCTTAAGGGGCTCTAAATAAGGCTAAATTGACTGCATGTAAAAACAATAAATGCTAATTTTGGAGAAGAAACGTTTATTAAAGACTGGATTTCAGAAGACTTTGTGGGTCTAAGGGCCTCAATCTGGGCCACAATGAATAGAGCTTTGTTAGATCTAGAGAATTAGGAAGAGCATGATAAGAAAGAGAAAAATTGAGGAGCACAGTACTAAAAAATATTTTAAGGGACTATGAATAGTGAAATCTGGCTGAATATGAGAGATGTACGAAGAATAATTGGAGATTTAAAGTTATAAATTTTCTTACCGATAAAAGTGATCCATTAAACATTTGATTAATGGGAAATTTTAGGGAAATGAAACACTCAAAGTCATTCCAGAAAGGATGAGATGAAGGATACAAATACAACAGGAAGCATTTCACATGTTTTCAACTGATCTATGTTGAATGAATTGTAAAAGGAAGAAGAAACTAGTAACAACTGAGTACCTGTTGTGTTTAGCTTACATTAGCTGTTTTCCGTAAAATAGACCTTTTAAATTTTCAGGAAAAAAATTTAAATACATAGAATCATCAAAATAAAGAGTTGGCTCTTTGAAAAAATAAATTTGACAGATCCCTAGCCAATCACATATAAAGAAAAATCAAAATGTAGCAAATTAACAGAATCAGAAAGGAAAATGGATAGATCACCACTGATCCATCTGAAATCCAGAGGATTTCCTCTGGATTTCCTCCTCCAAGCTGAATAAAATGGAAGACATGGACAAATTCTTAATCAATTTATGACATTCCCAAATTGGCACAGGTGGATATTGAAAACCTAAACAGACCAATATCAGGTAATGAAATTGAAACAGCAATTAAAAGCCTTCCAAAAAAAGAAAAGCCCAGGACCTGATGGATTCTCAGCAGAGTTCTACCAGATCACTGTAGAACTAACAACTCTCTTTATTAAGCTAATCCATAAAATTGAAAAGGATGAAACCCTTCCATATATTTTTGTGAGGCAACCATAACCCTGATATCAAAACCCAACGAGACATCAGGAAAAGAAAACTGCAGACAAATGAACATAGATGCAAAAATCCTAAATAAAATTCTAGCAAACCATTTTCAACAATATATCAAAAAAATAATACATCATCATCATGTGGACTTCAGTCCAAGGATGCAAGTCTGGTTCAGTACATGCAAATCAATAAATGTAATCACTTAAACAGAATTAAAGACATAAAACATATGATCATCTCAGTTGATGCAGAAAATACCTTTGATAAAATTCAACACCAGTTTATGCTCAAAACTCTGGAGAAGATAGGGATCAAAGAAACTTACCATAACTTTTTAAGAGCCATTACGACAAGCCCACAGTCAACAATAATGTAGTAAAGTAGAAATAGTGTAGTAAAGTAGAAAGCATTCCCACTAAACTCAGGAACAAGACAAGGTTGTCCATTCTCACCACTTTTATTCAATATAATCCTCAAAACATTAGCCAGAACAATCAGACAAGAGAAGAAAATTAAAGGGATATGAATAGGAAAAGGGGAGGTTAAGCTATCTTTATTTGCTGACAATATAATCCTATATCTAGAAGACCCAATAAGCTCCATCAGAAGACTTCTGGAGCTTATAAATGGTTTTAGCAAAGTGGAAGGCTACAAGATCAACACCCATAAAATAACATGTTCCTATACTCTAATGTGACAGAAGATGAAATCAAGAAATCTCTCCATTCACAATAACCTCAAAAAGAATAAAATACTTGGTAATTAATGAAACAAAGGAAGTTAAAACCTCTATGATGAAAACCATCAAACACTGAAAAAATAAAGAGCTGAGAAGATGGAAAAACATTCTATGTTCTTGGTCAGGCAGAATTAATATAATTTAAATGGACATTCTGCTGAAAGTGCTGTACAAATTCAATGCAGTCCCCATCAAGATATCAATGTCATTCTTCACTGATATAGAAAAATAAATTCTCAGATTCGTTTGGAACAATAAGATATCCAGAATAGCCAAAGCATTACTGAGAAAAAATAACAAAGCAGGATATATCACAATACCTGACCTGAAAATTATACTACAGAGCTGTAGTAACAAAAATAGCATTAGTATCAAAATAGGCATGAAGACCAATGGATTAGAGTAGAAGACACTGAGACAAACCCACATATCTTTAACCATCTGATATTCAGCAAAGGGGACAATAATATAATTTAGAGGGAAAACAGCCTCTTGAACAAATAGAGCTGGACAAATTTGATAATCACATGCAGAAATCTGAAATTAGATCCTTATCGTTCACTCTACACAAGAATCAAATCAAAATTGATCAAAGGATTAGGAATTAAACCAGCAAGTTACAAATGTAAGAAGAAAAGTGGGATCTACACTGCACCATATTGGTGTAGACACCTACTTTCTTCATAAGACTCCCAAAGTGCAAGAATTAAAGCCAAGAATCAATGATTGGGATATCATTAAACTAAAAAGCTTCTTCACAGATAAGGAATTAGTCAAGAGCATCAAAGGAGAACCTAGAAAATCATGGCCTGCTATACCTCTGACAGTAAATTAATATCCAGAATACAAAGAACTTAAAAAACTTAATACCCAAACCACAATATAATCAATAAGTGGGATAGGGTACTAAACAGAAACTTTGCAAAAGATAAAGTTTAAGAAGCCAGTAAATATATGAGAAAGTGTCCCACATGGCTAGCAATCAGAGAAATGAAAATCAAAACCACATAAGGATTTCACCTTACTCCAATCAGAAGAACAAAGATGAAGAATACAAACAATAACAGATTGCTGCAGGGTCCTAGGGAGAAAGGAACATGCTGTTGATGGGACTGCAGACTGGTGGAGCCACTCTAGAAAACATTGTGGAGACTCTTCAAAAAATTAGGGATGGAACCACCATATGACCCAGCTATCTCACTCCTGGTTATTTTACCAGAAGAGGTAGCTAGAATCAGCATATTACAAAGACACAGCTACATCAATGTTTATAGCAGCTCAATTTATAATAACTAAATTGTGGAATCAACCGTGGTAGCCTTCACTGGATAAATGGATCCAAAAATTGTCATGAATCCATGACAAGAATGATGTCATGGCTTTTGTAGATAAATGGATGGAAATTGTAAAAAGCATGCTGAACAAAATAAGCCAAATCCAAAGACTTAATGTAAGAAAAGAGATGAAAAATGAAGGAAATAAAGAGAGAGGAGAATGGTGGTGGATCAACAGTAACACAGGTTTATCTGGGAGAAACCTGCAGTGGGGGAGACCCCGTGGAGGCTGGGCCCCCTCTGCCACTTACAGACTGGAGTAGATATAGAGGGAATGAGGGGGGAGGGGGCCAAGCTGAGAGAGTTTTCTGGTTAAATTGGGTTTTTCAGTAGGTGTGAATTAAACTGAGCTTCTCAGTCGGACGTGGATCATTTCATAAGGGCCTGAGACAGTAGGTTCAGATAACGGCCTGAGTTTGTACATTCAGTGATTAGGGGGTTTGCTGCCTGGCTGAATGGCTTCTGGTAATTTTCCATATCCATCACTTAAGGGTAGAATGTTTTCTCTCATATGTGGAAACTAGAGTAAAACTAAAGATAGGGTGAAAGTTAGTCAAGTTTATTTACTAGACCCACCACATTTGAGGTATCATATAATCTGTGGGATCTATATAATATTCATTCACATATTTAAAACTTAAAATTTCAAAAATTAATATACATGCATATGGACGTTTATATATATATATATAAAATGGGCAGGGAGTCGGCAAAGGAAGGGGATAATGACAAGTTACATTGTCATTGCGTACACATATATGAAAGTATGAAAGTGCTGCAACAATTCCCTTCAATATGTAAGAATATGTTGAAGTAATAAAGAAAATGAGGAAAAATATGTTGTTTATATCACTATTTTAAAGCAAGCAAATTGTTTTTCAGATTTAGTTGTACCACAAATGTTCTACATAGTGGGTGGAAGATTTAAGCCTGGTTATGTATTATTACAAAACATGTATTCTTTGCTTTAATGCATTTTAGTAATGGAAGTTCTAAAAAATATATGAAAAATAAGAAATATAACATGGGAAAACCTAAATGTTTGAAAATAAAAAGTGGAAGAAATTTTTATGGATAATTTTAAGTGACTTTTTGGGTTTTGATGACTAAAAGAAACAGGAAAATGTATTTTTCTTTCATTATGAAATTAGTTAAATTTTAAACACGTTGGGCATGATATAATGGATATCTCATTAGGTCAGTAGGAGACATATTATTTTAGTCAGCTTTTCCATTGCTGTGTATGAAAAACCTGACAACAATTTTAGGAAGAATGGTTTATTTAGGGGCTCATGGTTTCAGAAGTCTTAGTCCATAGAAGGCCCGCTCCTTTCTTCAGGGCTTGAGGTGAGGCTGAACATCATGGTGGAATAGTGTGGTGGAGAGAAGATGCTTAAGGCAGTGCTAGGAAGCAGAGAGAGAAACTCCAGGGCAAATACAATATATATATCCAAAGGCATTTCCCCAGTGACTCACCTTCTTCAGTCACACCCTACCTGCCTTCAGTTGCCAGTTAATCTCTATAAGAGGATTCACTCGCTGATTGGGTTAAGGCTCTTAAAACCCAATCATTTCACCTCAGCCTTACTGTATTGTCACACATGAGATTTTGGGGGACACCTCATATTCAAACCATAACACATGTAGTTGGTGTTCAAGACTGATAACAAAGTAGAGATAATAAATTAAAATTCATGCCTAAAACCATTCATTATACTCCTGCCTCGTATCCCTCCTGTGCACACCTCTTTGATAATGGGCCTAGCTATTTTCCCATCTTCTTCAGAAGGAACAGGTCTCTGAAATTGCCTCCTGACCAGAAATCAGGGTTGATAGCTCCAAAGGTGCAACATGAGGTGAAGTGTGTTGATTTTCCTGTGATCTGTTGCCTTGGAATCCTGCTTTGCTTCTCAAAATAAGTTTCCAGTTTGTGTTCCAGTTCCAGTAACTGGGATCTGTTCGTGTTTTGTGAACTTCAGCCCTTGCTCTAAAATCTTTCAAGATTCCCATCTATTCCTAGATCAGTTATTTTACATCCTTCTCATTCTACCCTTTCAGAATCAGATTCTCAGATCTAAATCCAGACAAGTAGGCTCTGATCTTGGCATCTGCTGCCAGTCCTTGCAGCCCACCTTACTGTCAGCAATTTGTGCTCCTATGGTCATTTCCAGTAATGTCTGACATGCTAAACTATGAAGATACCACAGTGAATCTCAACACCACTTCCATTCAAAAGATACTAATTTAAAAAAAAAAAAAAACAGCTGGGCTGGAGTGGTGGCTCAGCAGTTACGGTGCTTGCCTGGCATGTGCCAAGTACATGAGTTCAAACCCCAGCACCACATATACAACCAAGTGTCAGAGCAATGAAGGCCATGTGAAAGACTCAATAAAAATTGATTCTCTCTCTCTCTCTCTCCTTCTCTCTTTAAAAAATATTTAAAAAAACTATAAGTAAATAGCAGAAACTTCAGTAGAGTAGAGGAAAGGAAACAGGAGGAGGGAAGAGAGGAGGGGAATGGGAGGTACTGGACACTAAATTAGAACAAACTATAGTTCATGCTTTTAAAATCATGTCAAAATTAATCCTATGGTCATGTATAACTAAAAAGAACCAATAAAACAATCAAATATAAACTAAGTAAAATCAACAAACAAAAACATTTAACTCCGCCTCCAGAGATGACAGATTTTCTTTACTTTCCTTTGTGCCCCCTCCGTAACAGAGTTTTTACATGCAAGAAAAAATTCTAACTCAAGTTTTGATATAAAGCACTTGACAATTTGATTCTGTTCTCTAACCACACTGAAGTCTCAAGACAGAGTAGACTTAAGTCTTCCTTTTAAATAAGGACTGCAAGGAGCAGCTGTCTAGGCTGGGAAATGGCAGGAATGAATGAAGATGGTGAGAGGAGGACATTAATTTCCAGTATTCTCCCAGCACAATTTCAATTAGTCTGATATCAGGAGACATCACAATCACTGCAGATGTCCCTGAAGTCCAGACAACCACAGGGTCCAGAATCATCATAGTCTATATTGAACAAGAAGGGACAATTGCTGTGTGGTGGCAAATTGCATCCAGGACTTGGATGAATATGGATCACACAGCCAGACTCAGAACTATCAACAAGATAGCTGCACAGAGCATTTCATTAACCTTCAAAAAACAGGACTTCACATTTCATACAATTGAAATTTTTGGACTTAGTGCATTGGATTATGGTCAAGTTTCCTGAAATCATGCTCTGTTTCCATTAGTCTTTGACCCCCTGTAATCTAGTTTTACTGTTTCCCACTTCACTGAAACTGTTTTTGTCAAGGTCACCGATGATGATCATAGTGCTAAATCAAATGGACAAATTATTTGTCTTTATTTTACTTGACCTGCATTTAATATACTTGACCACATCCTCTTTGTTCTAATACACTCCTCTCCTGGCTTCCATGAAAACACCCTCTATTTGTATTATTCTTACTTCAAGATCCATCCTTTCTTAAATTTCTTTCATGTTTCTGCTTCTTCCATTTGACCTCTGAATGAAGGAGCTCCACCCTAAATACCTCTCTGTATCTAGATGACGTCATTCACATCTGGATATAAATAAAATATCTATGCTGATTAGTCTCAAATTTGTATTTCTATAATAGAATGTTCTTTGAACATAACTTATCTAAAAGTCAAGTGTTCTTGATTTCCTTATAGATACTTCAAGGTTTATTAAAACTTTGTTTTCATATATTATTTTGTTTTCCCATTCTTTTCCTACCTATCCCCAGAAAGATCCCCTGTTTCTAAATTTTTCCATCTCAATATTCTCAAGTGTAATAAATGGATTCTTTTTCTCTTCCTTTGCCCTCTGTTCAACCCACGTTCATATCCTGTTAATTACATAGATGTATTTCAGAGTCATCCACTTCCTCTATTTTCAAAATTATCCCCTTAGTCAGACCAGCATTATCTCATACCTAGACCACTGTGACAGACTGATCTCTCACTGACTCACTCCCCTCTAATCTCTCTTCTACCATTAGCCAAAGAGATCCTCTTAAGAGGTAAATTAAATAATGTCACTCCCCTGCTCAAAACCATTGAGTGGCTTTCCTTTTGAGTCAGAAAGAACTGCAGTTCTGTTATTCATACCTACAGGACATCATCTCAAAACTGCACCACCGTCCCCATTTCTCACTGAACACCAGCCCCATGGGGCTTCTGACATGCAAGGTCTTTGTCATCTCCGGACCTTTGAGTTTGCTGGGGTTGTTCACTGTGATTTTATTCCCCTATATTCAATTTTTGTAGGTCTCACCATAAATGTCACATCTTGAAAGAAAACTCCCTTGACCATTTTAATTAAAATTGGTCTTTATAGGAATTTTCTGTCTCAACCATCCATGTTTCATTCTCAACACTTAGCACTATACAGAGTGTTTCTATTTGCTTATTTATTTGAAGGCATAGATTAAAACTGTAACCCTAACAATACTATAGGGTCTAGAACATAACATTCAATAAATGTTCTTTCCATAAATGCATTTCAGAAAGAGCTATTGCAAAGGGAAGGAATTAAGGAAGGTATACTATTACAGATAAAAGGGCAAAAGACAGTTTCAAGAAGAAAAGTTGACCTATGACATTTTCTTTAAATCATATAAAAGAAATCAGGCCAAAAATTGGTAGGTTACAATTCCCTTTTGAAGGCTGTGCCAATCTTGTTTTCTCCATATGACTTAAAAAGGGCAGGGATTATATGATCTCATTGGATTTGGCTCATGGACACCAAATTATTGCTTATTTCTTTCTAAGAGACAATACAGTAAAATGGTTAGATACAATGGTTTTGGGATTTCAATTATGGTACTTGTAAAACTTTATGCAAATTATGTAACATCTTCAACCCTGAAAGTACTCTCTCAGTAAGGATGATAGAATCTGTCTCTTAATCACATTGTACAGAATAAATGAAATAACATGCAAAAGTATATTTAATCCAATGCCTGGCACATTAAGCACTCAATAAATATTGTTAGCCACTATTGTTACATCTGTAATACAAGACGTACTTAAACTTAATCTAACTATTTCTAAGTAAAATCCCCAAACTTAGCTAAGGCCTGACCTTACCTATCTCAACTCTCATCATCAAACTTTAGCACTCTCATTTGTGGAAGCTAGAACACAAGTGGAAACAGTATGTTAGATGGCTAAGCTAATAATAACCTCAACATGTATGAATTTTTACATAAACAGGGGGAACCTTGCCTAGGATACCTGGAGACATAGGGAGGGGAGTAGGGACAGGAGAAGGGATTAGGAAGGATATCTAGGAGACTGGAGGGAGGGAGTATGGGGGAATCAACTCAGAAGGAGATCTCCGACCTCCACAAGAAGTCCATTTTACACAGGGGTTCATTTGGGGGATACACAGAACTATGGGGAACCCAAGGAGGAATGGCATCAGCCGTGGCTAACTATGTGAATATACATTTGTTTTGGTTTGTTTGATGATGATTCCCCCTCAACTGTAACTCCATATTCAACTAATAAAATAAAAAAGTAAGAAAAGAGAATGAAGCCAAAAGAAAAATAAAAAATTAAAAAAAAAAACAACTATAGCACTCTCAAGCTTTGCTGAGCAAGAGATTCACGCTGGGAGATTGGGATGTACCTCCAAATTTTTCTTCATAATAAGTTGGCAGTGAGATCAAGAAACACGTGCTTACCAAATTCTCCATTGTGATTTATGAAGAAGCGGATTCAGGATCTTATTTGGGTGTAAGTTGGCATGTAATAAACCTATTTTCTCCTTTTAGATGGCTAATATTCTGGGATTAAGGAGAAGAAAAATCTTTGTGATTGGAATTGAGAGCAAACAAATAGGGAGGAGATTTGCTAAAAGAGAATTTTAAAGAAACATATTAAAAGAGAACTCTGGCGGCCAAGATATAGGAAAAATCACTAGGAAAGTCACTGGGTAGTGAGCATTAGAGTTTTTTCAGAACAAATCTTCATACTCTTTTTCTCTCTAGTAATTTTTGGTCACTCGTTGCTCTTTTTACTCATAGCCGTGTGGGTGGGAAATAACTGCATCAGTGGCACCGTCATTGAACACAAAGGACACTCTCTCGATATCTAAATGGCAGATGAAAGGATCTTCCTTTTGTTGAGGCTAAATCAACTATATGAGGTTTTTGGTCCTGATAACAGCATCAGTAGCATGAATCATGAATATACTATACGGAGAATGTATCTCAATAACATCCCAGATGTCTACTTAATTATTTTATCCATGTAATATATGTTTTCCCATTTTTTTTTCCTGCACTATTTGTAACTAGAGCCAGCACATGACAATGGAAAAGAAATTTCATGGTGAAATAGCCAATTTTTAAATGGAAAACATGACATTCCTTACATAAAAGCTGTTTGGATCATTCCTTTTGATGCATGAATCAGTGCATTCTGTCCTCAAGGTCATTCACTTCCATTTATCTATAGAGGGACTTAATTTTATTCTAAGGCCCACGTGTCACTTCTTTGATTAATTTTTTTAAAAAGATCAGATTTTGAGAATATTTCTCCATGTGTGTAGGAGTCAGAATACCACATCTTTAACTTGAAATAAGAATGATATAGGATGTTCTTTGTTCTCCAGCTCTTTCCTAAAAAAGAAAAAAAAAAGAGTTGCATATGTTCATGCTCCTTCAGTCGTCTATCATTACAAAGGTGTTTGAGGGTGACACAAACAGCCCATCAAATTCTAACCTTCCACTTTCAACATGAATTTCTGCCATCTCTTTTTAGTTTGATAGTAATGAATGGTTTCTTTTTAAGTGCAACAGAATATGCATCCAATAAAGATCAGGGTTTCTTTGTTCTGTTTACATCAAATCTTCCTTCAATTGTTGCCATTTAGCTGCCAGAGTAATTGCAGATGATATGCTGTATCTGGATGCCAGGGAATCAAAATTGATTTAGCCAAGGCAATTGCTAGCTATCTTTACTTACCTTTCTAGGAAGTTGACAATAAATTGAGAAGAGGGCACTTAGGTGAAAGTCCTTCTGAAAAGGTGCAGCTGAGTGGTCTCACCTTTATTGCTTACAGCAACTACCATTGGACTCAAGTCTCTGAACGATTTATGCCCAGATTTTCTTCCTAGTCTTCTCACTACGAACATTTCCTATAGACCATATGACTCAAAACAAATGAATTGTGGGTCCAGTGAAGCATAAGTACTGTACATCACCACCTAATCATTGTCAATGCTTTAACATCTTCCAGAGTGTTCTGTGCATCCTAAATTTGCACCAGTAACAGTTTAGTAATAAATGATTTTTAAATAACAGCAGTATATTTTTTTAAAAGAGAGCAAGACGAAGAGAGAAAGAATCAATTTTATTGGTGCTGGAGTTCAAACCTGGGTCCCCATGCATGCCAGGCAAGCATGATACTGGTGAGCCACTGCTCCAGCCCCTAAAAAAAATTAAGAAAAACTTTTTTAAAGAAAAGCTTCCATTTTTAAAATTTAAATTTAAGAAAAAATAATTTTTAAAAAAATCTTAAGAAAAGCTGAGGCTGGAGTTGTGGCTCAGTTGTTAAGGCACCTCAAGCCTGGCAAGTATGAGTACACGAGTTCACACCCCAGCACCATGCACACACAACTAAGTGTCGGAACAATGAAAGTCACATAAAACATGAAAAACTAAATAAAATCGATTCTCTGTTCCTCTTTCTCTTACTGTCCCTCTCTCTCTTAAAAAAAAAAATTAAGAGAAGCTTAAGTCTTTCTTTAAAAAAGGTTTTTTTTTAAAGAAAAGCTTCACATATTGGACTTGGCCCACTTTTTTGCAACAATATTTGGCATAAACTTTGCAATGATTATACAGTAAAATATGGTCACCGAGGTGATAATCATGTAATTGTTTATTTGTTGAATATTTATTTATTCTATCTTGCTGCAAGTATTATGCTAAAATACTGGAGATGTAAGGATGAATAGACATACTTAGTCATTACTACATGAACTTTCATTTTAGTAGAACTGAGACACAACTGAATAATTAATTATAATAAATCCTGGTAACTCTATATAAAAAGGATTAAGAAACTATAAGAAAGGTTTAAAAGGTAACTTCCCTTATCTGGTGTGCAAAGGCATTCTGAGGGCAGTGAGACTTGGGTTGTGCTAGCTCAAGAAATTGGGAAGAAAAATATAAGGACTTTAGAAAGAGCCAGGAGTGGTGATGCACACCTGTAATCCCAGCTACTCAGGAGACTGAGGCAGGAAGATTGCAAGTTGAAGACCACTTTGGGAAACAGGGAGACCCTGTTTCCTTTTCAAATGTTTTCAAAATGAAAATATAAAGGTTTGGGGATGTAGTTCAGTAGCAGAGTCCCCCTAAGTTTATTCCCCAGTACAAATAATAATAAGAATAAGAATAATAACAAAACAACTCCAGAAAAAAGAAAGGCACATATTCAGATGTGATGCTGCCATGAGATAAGAAAGCATAGCATATTTGAATACCAAAAGAAATACAACAGAAGTAAACATAGAATGAAAGAGTTCATGGAACTCAATAAGACCCTAAAGATAAGTGGGATCTTGATTCAGAAGAACAAGTCAAGAAGTATAGGTTGCATCCCAAGATCAATATAAAGCTGCACAAGGCTTTTAAACAGGAAAAGTAATGCCATTTTCTTACTATTGTAAGGTTCACTCTGAAAGCAATGAAGAGGATAACAAAGAAAGGCACACAACTACACGTGAGAGGCTTGGTGAGGTTGTTCCCATCATCTTGACACGAGACCAACGCATCTATGAAATGGATGTTAACGGGGAGGAAAAGAAAAAAAATGAATTTGAAAGACATTTTGTAACTGAAGTCAACAAAAGGGCTACTCACCCCGTTATGGTTTGTATGTGAGGTGTCCCCTAAAAACTCAATATGTGAGACAATCCAGAGACTAAGGTGAATCGATTGGGTTACAATCAGTGAGTTCCCCTAATAGGGATTAACTGGCAACTGAAGGCAGTGAGGGTGGCTGGGGAGGGTGGATCTTTGGTGGCATAAATTGGGGTGTATGTTTTGTATCTGGAATGGAGTAATGCCTCTGCTTCCTGATGTGATGCCCTGAGCTGCTTCCCTCTGCCACACTCATCTGCCATGATGTTCAGTCTCACCTCAAGCCTTGAGGAATGGCGCTGGCCACCGATAGACTAAAACCTCTGAAACTGCAAGCCCGCAAATCAACTTTTCCTCCTAAAATTATTTTTGTTGGGCCTTTAATCACAGCAATAAAAAAGCTGACTCTAACACACCCGCACCTCCACTTTTCAACCCTCTTCTCCCTATCACTAGTTTATGCGGTCTAGAAGGGTGCAAGTCCCATCTGCTGGACGGTGTGTAGAAGAGTAAATGATACTTCACCAAGTTATTCAGACAAAATAAAAATGATCAAGATGGTACTCTTTTCAAAGAGAATTGTTGGATTAATTGACTCTAAACTAAACATGGAGAGAAGAAGCTGGGGAAAAGACAAGAAGCAGAGAATTTAATGAGTTAAAATTCCCGCTATGGTTGAAAAATGTGTACCCTGGAAGTTATAACTAACAAGACAGAGGAGGGTTAACTTTGTGTGTTAGAAGAAAATTCTTCAGAAAGTAGAGGATGGCCAGAGAAAGAAAGGTAAAAGGGTAATAAAGTAAGGGAGTCCAAGTGATATGAAACTTAGCAATTTGAAATATTTTGGATGTTGAAATATCCAGGGTGATGATAAGACTTGGCATTATGAGGAAGTATTGATCAGGAACAAATCATTAAAGAATGAGACAGCAAATGGTACCAAAGAGAAGTAGCACGAAAAGATAGAACAACCCATGCTATGAGACTCAAAGATCTGAACTTTCTGAAAGAAGTTAGAGGAGCGATGAGTTAATGAAAGTTACCATGACTGAGTTTATGCCGACCTGTGATCTGAAAACAAATGTTAGGAGGGCAAACAAGTGTTGCTAGTTAAGAATTCAGAAAAACTCAACAACCTTAATGGAGAACCAAATTTCTTTTAAAATCCTTGAGAATGAGGAAGGAAACAAACATCTTAAAGATGCTAGAAAATGTTCCTAATTTATCACAAATTGCTTTTAAGAACTTGTTGAAGCAATGCCTACAGTGCAGTTATTTTGCACAATCTCCTGAATCCGACTCCCATACACAGCATAATCATTATGGACTGTTGATCTTCCCTTTGTTAGATTCAGTGTATGGTATACATTATGCTATTATGCTAAGGAGATATCCAAGACCCCCATGCCTGGAATGGTAAATAGGTTTAACCCTATGCACATTTTTTTCTATACATGTATATTTGTGTTCTAGAAATTGGATTTTGTCATTGCTGATGCTCCCAGGATTGAACCCAGGGGTGCTTAACCACTAAGCTACATCCCCATATCTTTCATGTGTGTGTGTGTGTGTGTGTGTGTGTGTGTGTGTGTGTGTAGGAAACAGGGTCTTGTTAAGTTGCTTGGAATTTCACTAAATTGCTGAGGTTGGCTTTGAATTTGCGATCCTCCTGCCTTAGCCTCCTGAGCTGCTGGGATTACAGGTGTGTACCATTCCACTCAACTTATAAAGGACTTTAAATGACCCCAAAGGCCATGTTTAAAGGCTGGTCACTGAAATGTAGCTCTTTTGCAAGATGATAGAACATTTAAGAGGTGGGGAGTAATGGAAGGAATTTAGGTCATTAGGGAAAGGACCTTAAATGGGATATTGGAACTCTTGCCTTTTCTCTCTCTTTGATTTTTGGCCACTATTTAAGTGTGTAGCTCTGTTCCACTATGCTCAGCTCACCAGGACATTCTGCCTTGCCATAGACGCAAAAACAATGGCACTAATCAACCATGAACTGAAACTTCTCAAACCATGAGCCAAAATAAAACTTTCTTCCATATAAGTTGATTATGGCAGATATTTTATTAAAAAGATGGAAATTTGACTAAAACAAAAATTGGAATTAAAAAGTAGGATCATTGCTGGAATCATAACTGAAGATGTCATTTGAGAAGCATTTAGAATTAGCATTCAGTTTGACTGGAGTTTGAAAGACTTTGGAGAAGCAGACTAGAGAAAGTTTAGAACATCATACATAAGCAGACAGGAATGCAGACAGAAAAAGCTACACTCACAAAGTTTCAGATAGAAATGAGGACTTCGTTGGGAATTGAACTACATGCCATTTGTACTACATTTAAGCAAAGAATTTCTCTACTGTCCTGAGACATTTTGGAAAACAAAGTTTAAAAGTGATATACTAGGGCTGGAGCTGTGGCTCAGCTGTTACAGTGCTTGCCCAGCACGCCCAAGTATGCAAGTTCAAACCCCAGCACCATGTACACAATGAAGTCTCAGAGCAATGAAAGCCACATGAAAAACTAAGTAAAAATTGTTTCTCTTCTTCTCTCTCTCTCTCACTGTCCCGCTTTCTTTTTTTTTAAATAAGTGATATACTAATTAATCTGGTGGAGGAAATTGATTAATTTAGCAGAGGAAATTTCAAGTCAGAATAGCATTCCGGAAGTGACATGCATACTGCCATCTGCTTTTAGCCAGATTTATAGTAAGAATCAGGAGCAAAAGGTAGAATGTAAAGGTTTGAAAAACTTTCAGTTTGGCCAAAAGATTAGCACACACAAAATTATGGCCCAGGAGGATGTGGTTGCTGAAGAGATTAGCACTGTTAAAAAGAAGCCAAGTACTTTCCACCTAGTAAACAGGAAGGATGCTTCAAGGGCATCTCTGCAATCAGCAAGATCCCACCCACGGCCTAGTCAAAGACTTTTGTTTGAAAAGAGATTCCGGGGGCACAATGCTCCCAGAGGGTCATCTAGGGAAATATTTTCCTAGAATCATTTCATTGTTTTCAGTCATCAAAGCACTCTGAGGCCACTGCAGCTGTGTCCCACATAGACCCCAGAGCAATGCATGTTGGCAGCAGATCTTGGCACTTTCCATATGATGCTGGTTTTACAGGCATGCAGAATGAAGGACATACAAGCAGTGAAGGTTTCCACTGAGCTTTCAGAGGAAAACTTGAGATGCCAAGCAGTATGTGGTAAGGTTAGTCTCTGCAACTAGCCCCTGACTGGCATGCTTGAAGCTTCGAGAGTGAAACTGGAAGTTCAGTGGAGATACCTGGAAGATAAAGGTGCCAGGAATGTTGAACATCTACTGAGGAAAGCTAAAGCAAGCAGAGTCAATCCAAGAGAGGGTTCATGTGAACTGCATCCATCAAGGTCGCAGGGACAGGGCTTTTTAAGCCTTAGGGAATTCATATATTACTATTATGTGTCCCAGATATTCAACATGTAGCAATAGAATTTAATGTTTGCTCTGGTCAGTTTTAGTCTTGCTTTGATTCCTTCTTGCTGTTTTTCTATTCCTTCCTTTTAGAATGTGAATGTCTAAATTTACTATTATATCTTAAAAGTACATGACTTTCTTTTTTATTTTTACAGGAGCTCACAGCTAAGAGTGTGCTTGGAATTTCATAAGAGATGTTGAACTTAGGCTTTTGAGCAAATCCAGAGCTCTTGAGCCTCTGGAGACTCTTGGAGATGAGCTAAATAAATTTTTTGCTGTGAGATTGGCATGAGTTTTGAGAGCCAAGAGTTGAATGTTTTGGTTTGAATTTTAAATGTCCCCCAAATGCCATGTGTTGCAGGTTTGGTCATCAGCTTGTGATATTATTGGGTGGAGTGGTTGGAATCAGTGGAAGATGGGGCCTAATGAAAGGAGATAGGTCACTGGGGGCATGCCCTTGAAGAGAATTTTAGGACCCCAGCCCCTCCTCTCTTTTTTGTTGTTTCCCAGACAGCATAAAGTGATAAATTTGTTCCATCAAGCGGTCCCCACCATGATGTTCTGCCTTGCCACAGGCCCAAAAGCAATAGGGATAAATAACCATAGACTGAAAACTCTAAAACTATCAGACAAGATAAATCTTTCCTCCTTATAAGATGATTACTTTAAGTGTTTAGTTACAGTGCTAGAAATCTAACTAACACACTGTTACAAAATTTATTTTGTAAATTTGTCAATGTAAGAGATTAATAGCAATAACTAATACTAAAATAGAATAATTATAGCCATGTATTGTAATTAAAGTTCTGTGAATGTGGTCTCTCTAAAAATGTAGTACATTGTATTCATCCCTCTTCTTGGGATAGTGTGAGATGATACAAGACCTCCTGACAAGATGAAGTGAGGAGAATGATGTACGTACTGATATAGCATCAAGCTACTATTGACCTTCCGATATATATCAGAAAAAGGATTTTCAAGCCACAGTGATGCTATTTGACCTTTGGTAACTGAAATCAGGAGAAGGGAAACTGAAAATAAGGGGGCATTACTGAATTTGGTAATCTCCTGACAGGTAAAACTGCCAAATGCTATGGATTTTAAAAAACCTAAAAATGGCTCAAAAAAAAGTCTATTTCTTTGCTTCCCTTGCCAAGTGCTTCCTGAGTTGTTTATTTCTATCTTATCATAATCACTTGCTAAAGATGATTTTGTTTTGTTTTGTTTTGTTTATTCAAATGCCTTTAAACTTTAAGCATCTCAAAGACAGACATGGTGTATTATTCATCTCTTTGTCTTTGTGTTTCACAAGTAGAGGTTCCAACATGTTTATTGAATGCTTATTAATTAATGAAAACTTTTCAGGTGAGATAATTTAGCCTGTTTTAAAAGGGGCAATATTCCTCTTTGAAGAAAAACTAGTGACTTTCCATATCTCTAACAAAATATTTTACAACCCAATGTCCTTAGAATATTAGTCTTTAAAAGGAAAGAATTAATCTCTCTCGATAGATTTTCTAACAAGATGAAGGGAGACAGTAGATCTGAGCTTACATGCCAGCTCTAATCAGTTGTCCCTCATTCCCTAAAGAACTGCTCTGAGAAGAAATTTGAGACTTCTTCTAGTTCCTGTAGGAAAGGATATCATAATTTCTTTTGGCCTCATGTTACTAATTTTCTTAGTGATGACAAGTGTTCCATGTTTTTACTAATTCCTACTTGAGAACTACTTAACACATATTAAAATAACAATCCTTGGGGCTGGAGCAATGGTTCAGCAGTTGGACTGCTTCCCTGGCATGCACAAGGACCCAGGTTCAAACCCCAGCACCATATACACAGCTAAGTATAGGAGAAACAAAAAACAGATGAATAAATAAAGTTGATTCTCTTTCTCTCTGTCTCTTTAAAAAATAAAATAATAATCTTTATATCTTTAGTAGAAACTTTAAGTTAGTTTACAATTTAAATATTATATGTAGATGTTGCCAGTGCTTACCAATCTTTCCTTTGTTCAAATTCTAGGAGAATATATTGTCCAAAATCTACAATCTAGATTATCATTCACTGTTTATGACTCTGTGACTTTTTGCTAGATCTTAAGCAATCTCTAGACAAGAATCTTCTTTCTCTGATTATTAACTCTGTGACTGTGGCCAATGTAATTTTATCTATCATCTCCTGCTCATAAGAGAACACCCCCAAAACTCAGTGGCATGCAGTAATAAAAAATATTATTATATTTGCAAGTCTCAGGGTATAAGGGGGTGACTCTGGTTCAAGCTCCAGATCTGCAGGTTGCCTAAGTTGTTTTGGTTACCAAGATTTCAAGAGACAATCAGTCAGGATAGTCTCCCATTGTTTCGGATCAACAAGGCTGCCAAAGGCATGTAGTTTTCATTGCAATGACAAAAACTCAAAGAATTGATTCTAATACAGAAGCACATATGAAGTCTTTGCTTGAATTGTGTCTTACAACACCCTTTGACCAAATTAAGTCCTTGGCCAATCCCACCATCAATGAAGAAGGTACATAAACTCCACCTGGAGTAGGATGAGGAGGGGAATGGCTGCTGAATATGAATCCCAATGGAACTCATTTTCTGCAAGTTGAAAGTGATGATAACCTACAGGGCTCTGAGGTTGCTTTGCGACAAGCAGGAAAGGAAATGCCTGGTATATGTCAGTAAATATTTGCTAAGCTATTGAATTTCTATTCCTACCCTCGCAGTATATACGATGTATGGCTCTCTGTTGGATTTTAATGATTTACTAGGCTTTGATCCAGTTGGAATTTCCAGGTTTTATCTCTGTTTCAGGCTGTGACCTTAAACAAATTCAGAAATGCTTCATACTCTAAAGTTACAGATCTCAGATATGCTAGCACCAGAGAGCATGGGGTGATTCGTTGTATACATCATATAAGCTTTTCCAAGCACTTCAAAATTTAGTTTCTAATCAGACCTCAGCAATAATTATGTAGAAAATGTCACCTGTTAAATTACCAATTTGTTGATTTTAAGCAAAAGCTACATTCTGCTTAAGTGGGTACAATGAAATTTTTAGCATTTCAGGCACCAATTGTTATAATCAGATGAGTCCCAAACTCACACTATTTGGCTTTGAAGCTTCATTTTGTTTGAGACTTTATAAATATAAATAAGTTCTCATGAAGTATTAATAACATTCTCTCTAGGCCGCAAGGAAAAAAAAATAGTCGTAATGAGAAAAGAGACTCACAAAATCTTTAAATCCATAAGGAAAGAACACCCTTTTAAAACAATCATCAGAAAGCTGAGCTACAAGTAATTCATCATTTAATATTTTTCTCCAAAATGGAAAAACATCTGTCTTACCTGACATCGTACTTACATATGATAAAAGACTCAAGAAAGTATAATCTGATAGCCAGTTTCTCTAAGTAAAAAGCACCTTCCAGGAGAATTCAATTTCTTCATTGCTGTTTAAGTTCCCCATAGCCATTAACATTTTAAAGGGAAATTCCAGGAAGCAAGAATTTGCACTCTGGGTAATGATTGCTTCTTAGAACAGAGACTGCACACCTATGTTCTTAATGTTGTGTTTCCTAAAACCTGGCACTGTTTGTAAACTATATTAAGATATGGATAGATATTTATTCACTGATACAGTTGTACTTTCCACACTTTCCTCAGTTTATATCTTTAGAGATATAAACTTTGTGCCAGAGAAAATCATAGGTAATACTACTATTTTGCTTCATATATATTAGATACTGTCTAAATGTTATCACTTGTGTTTCACACACCCTAAAGGTTATACACTATTATCATCCTCATATTTTTACAAAAGAGAGAGGGGGAGAGGAAGAATCAACTTTGTTTAATTTTTGTTTCTCCAACCCTTAGTTGTGTATGTGTTGTTGGGGTTCAAACCCAGGTCCTCACGCATGCTAGGCTAGTGCTGCAACCACTGAGCCACAGCTCCAGTCCCTATCATCCTCATTTTACAGGTAGAATCACTGAGATTCACAGAAGGTATGTAGCATACTAAAGTCACAAAGCTAGTAAATGTAAAAAAACAGAATTAAAACTCACGTTTTCTGGGTCCAGTGTATGCTTGTAACTCTTTTGTTCCCAAATTAATTTCGAAGATGAGCACCTTTTGGGAGGGAGCCATCCTAGCATACTGATTAAGAACACAGTTTTTATAATGAACAAGTTTCCATGAAAATTCTATTTCTGCCTTTTAATTACCTCTGCAACCCTGGGTAATTTTGTCTCTAAACTTCTATTTTTTTTCCCTCTATGTCACTGAGAGTATATTTGCTTAGAAGGGTTATTAATGATGTAAGAAAATATATTTAGCAGAGTATTGGCATATAATAGACAGGAATTATTAATACAATTTAGCCTAAACACCTAGGGAAATTAAATGGCTTGCCCAAGGTCATACATCTAATAACAGAAAAGTGAAGCCAAACCTATGGATTTCTTGGTTCAAAGTCTAATGCCTTGCACTCCAATAAAGTCTACCCCGCAAGGATTTCTTACATTACTTGACCATGTGAGTTGATCCAGAAAGGAAACACACTGTCTAACAATGTGGTGTAAACCACAAAGGGTGGCCAGGCTTATGAATGCTTCATGGCCCTTCAATCACCCTGCATGCTGCGGTTCTCTTGCTTTCCTCAGTCAACCAGAAACAGCAAGCAAATGAATAGTCACAGCGAAGACAGAACTTTTCAGAAAAGAAATTTATTGAGGAAGTTTTCCCAATTAAAATTTGAGGGCTCAATTAAATTTACATCATCTATGTTTTGCATCTTGATAGTAAATTTTTCTCTATTTCCATCTCTAAGCCCTAATATTTATCATCAATCACTTAAAATTTTCATATATTTATAGATTTCCATACTTCACTGTTTATCTGCAAATTCTTCCTTAATAGGATTTATATCAAGCATTTTTTAAAATATGCTTATTCTCAAACCATCAAGTTATCATTCATCTTCCCAAGTTTAATAGGAATAAATATATGTGTAAGGGATATATTCTATTTGTCTGGTATTTGAGTTCCTTTTAAAGCTACTGATAATTTTTAGAATTTATAAGCTGCTTTCTGCCATTGTTATATATTGCATCACCAAAATTATTCACTTTGAATTTAATTTCTAGGAATTCAATCAATGCAAGCACATTGGAATTGGTTTTGAACATCGTTGAGGTCTGCCCAGCATTATTCCAGAAACACTGCTCTTTCAAGTCATATTTTTCACGACCCCCTGATGCTTTCTGCAAATATTTTCTCGACATTCTCCAAGTCTGATTTGATTTAGTCCCAAAGCCTTATAAATGTCCCTGAAACACATGGGGCATAACTATAATCGATGATTCAGCACATTTCCATCACATAAAAATCAAATTTCCAGTGGCACCACTTACTCTTTATTGTGCTAAGATCAATAGCTAGAAGAACCCTTAACCCAGCCGCGTGCCCAACCACCCAACGTGTATTCATAATATCCTTCTACAAAGTCAATAGAAATATTAGGTTACAGGGGCATTCATGCTCAGAATAGCAAGATTTCTTGTGCTTTTGGAGTGAGCTTCACACAAATTGCTCTCCTGACTTGCCAACATTTCCAGAATGAAAGCTACCCTGAAGCAGGACCCTCTCTGCCACCAGAGCTGCATGTATTTGAGTAGAGGGGTGGGCTCCAAGATACTGTTAGGACTATAAATTATCATTCTTTTCCATCTACTTCCTTGACTATCACCACCGTCACCCTTGGACACAAAAACAGTCTCCATTTGCCCAACTTTTTCAAAAAACTTGTTAAGGTCATTCTTTTTCCGGGTCAGAACAGGAGTTCTTAGCACAGTTCTGGAGGGGGCTGAATACCATTTCATGTGCATTCAAAGCTAATCACTTATCTGGTCCTGCTTTTCTTCTTCCTCACTTATTTCTTTTTCTTTATTTTTTTTAAATACCTGTCATCCCTGCTTTTTTGGTTTTTTGTTTTTTTAAAGAGAGAGGGACAGTGAGAGAGAGAGAATCAATTTTTATTTAGTTTTTCCGTGGCTTTCGTTGCTCCAAGACTTCATTGGGTACGTGGTGCTGGGGTTTGAACTCGCATACTTGTGCGTGCCAGGCAAGCACATTAACTGCTGAGCCACTGCTCCAGCCCCTTCCTCACTTGTTTCTTAAGTATTTATAGCAATTGTAACTACACATCTTTTTCATGACCTATGTCACACTTAAACTCTAAGAAAATATTTGATTGGTCAAGAGGTATTTAACACAAACTTTCAAGCCACAAAAACCCAGAAACACTGAAATTTTTGTTCTTAAAACAAAAATGAAGCACTTTTAAATAGAATTCCTTAAAAAAAAAATAAAACCGAAACAGACAATTTGTGCGTGTCTATGTTTTGCTGATGATATGTTTCTGGCTACTATTCTCAACCTGACATCTCCCCATAGGCAGTGAATGATTTTTATTGAATTGTAACCCTATAAAGTAAGATTTTACCAAAAAAAACTTTTGTCATTTTAGGGCAGGAAAATTATTTTGAGTAGAGAATTATCTTTTGTTTACAAAAAAAATTTCAATGAGTCATTTTTTACTTTAGATTTCAGGAAACAGAGAAAGGAAGTGAGATGAAGAGATAGCTAAATTGTTATGCATTATAAAATAAGGGGGGATGGAGTTTCTGGGGCTGGCCAGAACAGAGAAGATGGAAAGGCTCATAGATGGGCAGAATAGAGGATGTAAAATTCAATGACAGAAGGGTAGAAGTGGCCCCAATAGGAAACGGTGTGTATGAAGGGATAGGGCAGTCAGGAGATGGTAGTGAGGATGCCTTAGGAATTTATGAGATAAAGCATCATGGTACTCAATTCGAGTTGTTGATTCTACTGTGCAGTACCATTCATTACTCTTGATATTATCAAGAAAATATTTAATTCAACAAGAGGTATTTAACAAACTTTCAAAGCACACAAACTCAGAAGCAGTCTGAAACTTTTGTTCTTCAAATAAGAGCAAAACACTTTTAAATAGAATTTCCTGGGAGATCTTAATGCTTTCTGATTGACATTGTTTGAAAAAAATAAAACTAAATCAGGCAAAGTTCTGCTACACGCAACTGCCTTATGTGGCTGCCATTTGAATGTGTCTCCAAGCTCTTCAGCCTGAGCATGATGCAGGCTTTGCTTCGATATTCAGATTAATTGGTTGGACTAGGATGCCCTGGATGATTGGAAACCCAGAATATCTTTCTCTCGGAACCGGATTTGTTTAAGGTCCTTTTATTTTCTTGACTCATTCTTTTTCCTTTTCATTTCAATTTCAGATAAATTATTGTTTTCTTTTTGGTCACTTTCTATTTTCCACATCTTTTAGCCCTTCTCAAGGCCATACTTTGGTTGCTCAAAGTTTCTTAACTTAAAATGGCAGTCATGGGGCTGGAGTGATGGCTCAGCGGGTCCAGAGCTTGCCTGGCATGCATGAGGATGCAGGTTCAAACCCCAGCACCAGGTACACAACTAAGTGTTGGAGCAATGAGGCCACAAGAAAAACTAAATAAAATTGATTCTCTCTTTCTGTCTCTCTCTCACCGTCCCTCTTTCTTTTTTTTCTTTCTTTGTATTAGATGGATATAGAGTTACAATTGAGGGGAAACATTATCAAACATTCAAGAACCAATGTATATCTGTTTAGTTATCCAAGGCTAATGCCATATCATGGATGCCCAGCTTCACTTCTCCATGTTGTTGTTTCCCCCAGAAGAACTTCTGAGTAAATGGATATCTTGTGGAGGTCAGAGATCTCCTTCTGAGATGATTCCCCCATATTCCTACCATCCAGACTCCTAGATGGTCTTCCTAAGACCTCCCCCATCCTATCCCCCACCTTACGCCTCTAAGTATCCTAGGGAGTCATCTCCCTGTTGTGTTAAGAATCATAAAATTTGAAGTTGTTATCAGCTTGGCCATCTAACATACTGCTTCCCCGTGTATTCTAGCTTCCACAGATGAGAGAAACCATTCGGGCCTTGAGTCTCTGAGATTGGGCTACTTCACTTAGCGTAATTCATAATTCTTTCCATCTCCATCCATTTGATATCAAAAGCCATAATATCATCTTCTGATGGCCAAGTAGTATTCCATTATATATATGTACCAAAGTTTTTGAATCCACTCATCGAGTGAGGGGCATCTGGGTTGAGTCCATAATTTAGCTATACTGAATTGAGCTGCTATAAACATTGAGTAAGCCACATCACTATAATATGCTCATTCTAACTCTTTTGGGAAAATACCCAGGAGTGGGATAGCTGGATCATAAGGTGATTCCATCCTTAATTTTTTGAGGATTCTCCACACTGCTTTCCAGAGTGGCTGAACCAGTTTGCAGTCCCACCAGCAGTGTAACAGTGTTCCTCTTTTCCCACAACCCTTCTAGCATCTGTTGTTGTTAGAATTTTTCATTTTTGCCCCTCTAACAGGAGTGAGGTGGTACCTCATAGAAGTTTTGATTTGCATTTCCCTTATAGCTAATGATGTAGAGCATTTTCTCATATATTTTTGGGCTTTCTGCATTTCCTCTGGTGAGAAGTTTCTTTTAAGTTCTTTAGCCCATTTATTGATTGGATTATTTGTGAGTTTGGAGTTTAATTTCTTTTGTTCTTTATAAATTCTGGATATTAACCCTCTGTCCGAGGTGTAGCAGGCAAAGGTTCTCTCTTGATGTTCTCGACTAGATCTTTAGCTGTGCAAAAACTTTTTAGTTTAATTGCATCCCATTCATTTATTCTTGACTTCACTGCTTGAGCCATGGGAGTTTTGTTAAGGAAGGCACAGCAGACTCCTATGTCCTGTAGTGTTGACCCTACATATTTTTCTAGTAAGTTTAAAGTTTTTGGCATAATATCCAGATCTTTGACCCATTTTGATTTAATTTTTGTGCAGAGTGAAAGATAAGGATCCAGCTTCAGTTGTCTACACATAGCTGTCCAATTTGTCCAACACCATTTGTTGAATAGGCTTTCTTCCACACTATGCTCTTGCACACTTTATCAAATATCAAATAGTTAAATATATGAGGGTTTGTCTCAGGATCTTCTATTCTGTTCCACTGATCTTCAGTTCTGTTTTGATACCAATAACATGCTGTTTTTGCTACTACAGCTCTGTAGTATAATTTCAGGTCAGGGATTGAGATACCCCTACTTCTTCCTTCCTGTAGAGTAGTGTTTTGGCTAGTCTGGGTCTCCTGTTATTCCATATGAACTTGAGAATTGCTTTTTCTATATCTGTGAAGAATGCCATAGAAATCTTGATGGGGATTGCATTAAATCTGTATAGGGCTTTGGGTAGAATGGCCATTTTTATTATATTGATTCTGCCTAACCATGAGCATGGAATGCTTTTCCATCTACTCAGGTCTTCTGTAATTTCTTTTTTTAGTGTTTGATAATTTTCTTTGTAGAGGTCCTTAATATCCTTTGTAAGGTTAATGCCCAAGTATTTCATTTTTCTTTTTTCTTTTTTTTTGGAGGAGATGATGAATGGGAGAGATTTCCCGATTTCTTCTTCTGCAGATTTGTTGCTGGAGTAAAGAAATGCTAGTAACTTACTGGAGTTGATCTTGTAGCCAGCTACTTTGCTAAAATCACCTATAAGCTCTAGGAGTTTTCTGGCTGATGTTAGTGGGTCTTCTAGGTATAGAATCATGTCATCAGCAAATAAAGACAACTTCACTTTCTCTTTTCCTATACGAATACCTTTGATTTCCTTGTCTTGCCTGATAGCTCTGGCAAGGGTTTCAAGGACTATATTGAACAAGAGTGGGGAAAGCGGACAGCCTTGTCTCGTACCTGAATTCAGTGGAAATGCTTTCAGTTTCTCTCCATTGAGGATAATGTTGGCTATGGGTCTGTCATAAATGGATCTGACATAGTTAAACTATCTTCCCTTGATCCCTATCTTTTCCAGAGTTTTGAGCATAAAGTGGTGTTGAACTTTATCAAATGTCTTCTCTGCATCAATTGAGATGATTATATGATTTTTGTTTTTAATTCTGTTTCTGTGGTGAATTACATTTATTGATTTGCCTATGTTCAACTAGCCTTGTTTTCCTGAAATGAAGCCTGCTTGATTATGATGTATTATCTTTTTATTGTGCTTTTGTATCCAATTAGCTAAAATTTTATTAAGGATTTTTACATCAATGCTCATCAGGAAATTGGTCTGTAGTTTTCTTTTCTTGACATATCTTTGTTGGGTTTTGGAATCAGTGTAATATTTGCTTCATAAAAAGTGTTTGGGAGTGTTCCCACTCTATCAATTTCATGGAAGAGCTTGTAGAAGGTCAGTGTTACTTCTTCTGTGAAAGCTTGGTAGAATTCTGCCGTATATCCATCTGGACCTGAGATTTCTTTTTTGGGAGAGCTTTGATTGCTGCTTCAATTTCACTGTCTGTGATAGGTTGGTTTAGATTTTCAATGTCCTCCTGTGTTAAAGAGGGGATGTCGTGTGTGTCCAAGAACCTGTCCATGTCCTCCAGGTTATCAAACTTGGCAGAATATAGATTTTCAAAATAGGTTCTGATAATCTTCTGGATGTTGGATGAGAATGTGGTGATATCCCCATTTTGGTCTGATTTTGTTGATTTGCTTCATTTTGTTCTTGTTTTTAGTGAGGTTGGCAAGGGGACTGTCGATCTTGTTTATTTTTTCAAAGAACCAACTCTTAGTTTTGTTAATAGTTTGTAGAGTTTTTTTGTTCTCAATTTTGTTGATTTCAGCTCTGATTTTGGTAATTTCCTCTCTTCTGATAGCTTTGGAGTTGGACTGTTCCTCCTTTTGTAGTCATTTGAGTTGAAGCATAAGGCTATTTATCTGGTCTCTTTCTAAATTTTTGATGTATGCACTCAGTGCTATAAATTTACCTCTTAAGAATGCCTTCATACTGTCCCAGAGGTTTTGGTATGTTGTTTCCTCATTCTCATTCAATTCTAAGAACTTCTTAATTTCTGCTCTCATTTCCTCTTTTACCCATCCTCGTTTAAAAGGTAATTATTCAATTGCCAAGTATTTGAGTAGTTTCTGCTGTTTCTCTTGTTGTTGATTGCTAAGATCATAGCATTATGATCTGACAGAAAATATGGGAGTATATCCACTTTTTTATATTTGTTAAGATTATCCTGGTGAACTAGATATGGTCTATTATAGAGAAGGATCCATGAGCCACTGAGAAGAAGGTAAATTCAGCTGTCTTGGGATGGAATATTCTGTAGATGTCTTTTAAGCCCAATTGATTAATAGAGTTGTTCAGACTGGAGATGTCTTTGTTGATATTTTGTTTTGATGATATGTTTGGAGTTGATAGTGGTGTTTTGAAGTCCCCTAGAATTATTGTGTTGAGATCAATGAGGGGATTAATGTCCTTAAGTATTTTTTTCCATATATTTGGGGGGTTGTAATTGGGGGCATAAATGTTAATAATCATTATATCTTCTTGAAGGACTGTCCCTTTTAGTATGATAATGTGGCCCTCTTTGTCCTTTCTGACTAGTTTTAGTTGGAAATTAATTTTATCAGAAATTAGAATCGCCACTCCATCTTGCTTTTTTGGGCCTCAGGCCTGGTAGACATTTTGCCATCCTTTCCCTTTCAGCCTGTGTCTATTTTTGAGTGTCAAATGTGTCTCCTGGCTGGAACGGTGGCTCAGTGGTTGTAGTGCTTGCCTGGCACGTGCAAGGACCTGAGTTCGAACCCCAGCACCACATACACAACTAAGTGTTGGAGAAACAAAAACCAGATGAAAAAATAAAATGTGATCTTCAGAAGTCCTAAGAGCTGCTCTGTGGGGTTGACTGAAACCCGCGAAAGATGGTCCAGATTGTGCCAGTGCTTATGTGGTTCTCAGTTGCAAGCTCTAGGGGGCGCCCACCTGGAGAGGTCAAAGCCTACGTAGCCTTGGCTATGCACGGGGCTCAGATGCTAAGGGGAAGCCCACACTGCCCCATATATTCAAAGCTTCCTGAGGCTGATATCAGACCTTGCCTTGATAGAGAGATATAGGTCGTTTCTGCAGAGGCTGAAGCAGGTGTTCCCCTTGAGAAGGATGTGCCCTGCTGCAGCTAGCTCTGTTCACAGACTCCTCCTATTTGGGTGTGTAGAGGGGTGGGCAGAAGGTCGCCACCCCAGAGGTTGCGAGCTGGAGAGGGGATTCACAGTTCCACTCAGCCCCCAGGAAAGATGGCCATTTGGGGGGATGACGGTAACTTCTTTCTTTCTGATCGTGGGGACTGAGGCCCCAAGTCGCTGCTTAGTGACCCGCCCTGCTCTCGCATGCTGGTGTGAGCACTTATGTTAAAGGACTTTAAAATCAGCTCTTGTAACCTGAGGTCACCGTTGGAGAGTTACTGTCCATCGTGATTGAGTTAAAGATCTTGTGCCGAATCCTTTTCTTCCCCTCTTCCCTGGCAGCCACTGGAGGTGGAGAGGGGATTCCTAGCACCACACAGTCCCTTTGGGAAATGGCCCAATCTCGGGGCCATAGATTCTGGTTTTCTGACCCTGGCGTCTGAGAACCCAAGACCGTTTTCTGCTGAGCAACCCGCCCCGCCCTCAGGGAACCCTCACAATGGGGAGCTGGATGCTGCCGCTCCCACAAACAGCTGTAAGTTCGCTAAAGTGAGCAATTAATTCCTAGAGCTTTATACCAAGTTCATGTAAGATAATAGCAATCAGATCAGGGAGTTCAAGGCCAGATTAGGGTACTTGATTAGGAAACTTGCTCCGTTTCCTCCC
Organism: Aplodontia rufa; assembly: GCA_004027875.1. Taxonomy (NCBI): domain Eukaryota; kingdom Metazoa; phylum Chordata; class Mammalia; order Rodentia; family Aplodontiidae; genus Aplodontia; species Aplodontia rufa. The sequence goes on along the minus strand of PVKS010004388.1, from coordinate 25,504 downwards.
CTCCCCCTAGGTGTGGGGCTGATTGCGAGGGGGCACCGCAAGCTTCCACATTTATACTTGTTAATGGACCCCGCTATTCCTCTGGAGTTAAAGAAATTAGCGGTGGATAATGTTCCCCCACACTTGGAGCTTTGTCCTACCGTGGGAATCCGAGTGCTCTCCTGCAGCGTGAGGTGATTCTCAGGAGCATCTCAGAGTCACTGATAGTGGGGTGGTGGTCATCTTCCCTCACTCCACTGTCTCTCTTTCTTAAAAAAAAAAAAAAAAAAAGAAAGAAAGAAAGAAAAGGCAGTCATATAAGGCAATCTTGTGATTGCACAAGTCAGAACTTAAAGTTGAAAAATATGAAAAGCAGCACTGCTTCTGTCTTTCTTAATTGCTTCTTATTTCTCCAACCCCAGAAAATTCTGACTTCTTTTACTCTGAACTTTGAGTCCTGCAAATGGGGAGAGGGGCGGGTAGGAACAGTGTAAAGGCAGAGAACTGGCAAAGTAGATCAAACACACATTGCCACCTGCGGGGTACCTTGTCCCATGCGAGCTGGCCATGCCCCTACATATGCATGAGCATCAAACGTCTGCCGACTCATCTTCTAGCTCATTTCTTTTTGAGTAAGAGAATTCCAGGCATCAGGCATTTTGGACTGGGACTAACCATGAGATTGAAACAGTCAAAGTGAATTTAGGAATCACCCTATGTCATTACAGAAATAATTCAAGCGTCACAGGACGCTGCTAAGTGTCAGAGAGCCTGAATGCGCTCCCCTGGGGCGCTGCATGATTTTGAGACAGAAGAACGTGAAGCTGCTCAACTTCACGTTATGAGCCTAGAGCTTGCTTTTGTCCCCTCAGTTTTGAGAAGTAATGAATTTACTAACAAATTTTCCAGGGGAATTATATACATCTGCTGAAAATACTTCTATAAAGACCTCTGTAAAGTGGAATCAGAGTAAAGCGTTTCAGTGAATATTGAAAGTGAAGGGTCACATTTTAATTTCCTCCTGTCCAGGGAACCCACTGCTAAGGGTTTCCATGACGAGCTACAACCTCTGCCTCCACTGCTCAAAATAACAGCCTCCTTATTCTGCACACAGTAAGATATATTAGAATGTGTACAGGATGACATGGAAGCAAAACAGATTCCAATATTTTCTGAGCATGAATTTTTGGGCAAAGTAGTTCACAGGTCTGAAACTCATTTTTCAAATCTGAAAAATATTAGAATAATCACAACCAGAAATAACTGTGAGTTAAAATTTGTTATTTTTCAAAGTGCTTTTTAGGGACTTAGAATGCCAGTTGTGGTTTATTTTGGGCTGTTGTTTTTCATTGTTTTTGGGTTTTGGTCACTATTTATTTTTCTTTTTCCTAGAGATCTCTCTGGCAATATCCCTCATTCCGTTGCCTCTCCTCCTAGCACACCATGGTCTCTGCCATTTGAAATCAGCAACTAAGCCGAATAGCTTCCTAGGCTAAATACATTGTTAATGCTCAGAGTCAGGAGTCTTGTTTCCGATCCAATGGCACTGAGCACCGAGAGAGGGTTTTCTTTTTGTTGTTGTTGTTTTATTTTATTTTTTTTGTCTCTGCATAATAACAGAAATTACACTCAGAAGAATGGAGAGACTTGGAGTCAGTGTATTTGTCAACAAAATGACGAAAATGCCTGTATTCTAAAAGTACTTAAAAGCTATATTTTCCAAAGGAAATACACACACATATACGCACACACAAATACCACCCCCACAATCACTAAAGCAATAGCATTTATATCCCAAAGCCAAAATAAACTATTTGCATTTTAATCTCATTGTTGCTTTCTTGTGAAAATTTTTTACAGGAGGTAAATATGTCTAATTTCCTCCCTAACCCATACCAGCCCTTAAAACTCTCACCTCTTTGATGACTCTAAAGAAATAGCTAATCCCTTTGAGGACCTGCTATGTGACAGGGGCTAGGCCAAGTGTTTTGTACCTCTTCATCCTCAAAACCAAGTTGTGATACTTCAAACTTATTAACTTCAATTTACAGGTGCAGAGAAGCTGAGTAACACTCTCCAGATTCTATGGATGGTGAGTCATAGTTCCTCTTCAGTCTGAATCCAGAGCCAATGCCATTGCTTATCGTTTCATCTGACCTTCTAAGTTTGCCATGGTTTGAATATGGACAGTGTCCCCAGAAGTTCACATCTTAAGAGCTTTGTCCTTATGCTGGCAGCATTGGAAGATACTGGGCCATTAAGCGGTGGGATCTACTGGGAGGTCCTTTAGTCATTGGAGGAGGGCACTGGAAAGTGAATGCTGGATCTTACGCATCCAGTCTCTCAGCTTTCTGAATCTCTATGTGAGCACATGCTCCAAAATTCTTACCATGATCTATTACTCCTGCCAATGCCCAAACCAAAGGGGCTGCCCAATCTTAGAGTTGAAGCATTAGAAACATGATCCAAAATAAAACTCCATTAATTTATTAGTAGCTTATGGGTGGTATCTTATTACATACCCAAAGGTGACAAATACAATGTTCTATATCACCAAATAACACTGAGAGTAGTTGGCATCTTCGGTATACTTTCAGGTGATGAGCACTATTCTGCTTTTTATAGTCATTATTTCAAGTCATCTTCACAACCTCACCATGAGGTCAGAATTGTTCTTACCATTCCCAGTGTACAATGGGGAAATGAGGAAACAGGCCCAAAAGGAGAGAGAATTTGACGAAGATCACACTGGAGAGACAGGTTACAGATGCAAATTATCCAGCATGTCCTACCTGTCTTCCACATAACCTGCCCTCTCACTTGAGATGGAGAACCACTGACCTGGGGTCACAGGTTGCCTTTGAACCCCCTCTGTCACCTTACTAAAGGGCCAGGATTGTACCTGTCACTGTGTGCTTTTCCATACCTTAGTCTGTGTACCTGGGTCTATGCACTCCTTCCCTCTTCCTTGTGCTGACTTGGAGAAAATTCTTCATCCTCTAGGGCTCCACTGTCATTTATTCCCCATGGACTTGGCCTTCTCCCTTCCCTTTCCTAGACAACCTGTAATTATTTCCACAGCACGGCAATCAGCTTCTGTTTTTCCAGTTTTCACTTTATGTCGCAGCTAATTGTTTTCTGTTCTGACCCTTCTTCCACATTATGAACGCCTCAAAAAAAAAAAAAAAAAGATGGCATTTTATTTATCTGTGTTCTCGAATGTCTCAAAAAGTGACTGGTATATAATAGATATGTGTTTAATTATGTATCAAACTGAATTTGTGCAATGGCTTTAGCTATCCTTTTTACTTTGTATTGATAATGATTAGAAATTAGAAGTCCTTTTGCCTAGTTTTATTCTTATTGGAAAATTTTGATAAATTCACAGATGTAGTCTTGGTTCAGAATCATTTGTTCCATGACTTTCCTCTGTGAGAGGAGATTTCTAGTTCAGTAAAAATATCTGTTTGGTGTGACAGGTTACACAGTAGGCTGGAGTTTGAAGTTTGTCTTAATCTCTCTCTCTCTCTCTCTCTCTCTCTCACCTCCTTTCCCTAAATGTTTGTTTCTTTGACATTTTATGGGTTACTTTTGGCTATTACTCAAATTTTCTAATTCTCCTCAAAGCTACTATGTGTTCTGATTAAGGCACCAAAATTAGAACCATCTACTATAAACTCTTGTTTTATGTTTCCTTCCATAATTGTTTATATTAGTTTCTTTTCATGTTCCAAATTTTCACTCTTAGCATTTGAGTTTTATTTTAAGGTTTACGAGAGTCCAAATGTACAGATGATTGATGTATGAAACTTAAGTTACATACTGGTCTGCAACAAGCTTTCAACCTGATGTCAGAAACTGCATCAGTCCCTGTAAAGAAGTGGGGTGGTGGGCTGGAGCAGTGGCTCCATAATTATGGCGCTTGTCCGGAATGCGCAAGTACACGGGTTCAAACCCCAGCACCCACGTAAACATCTCACTGTCAGAGCAATGAAAGTCATGTGAAAAACTCAATAAAAATTGATTCTCTCTGTCTCTCTGTCTCTCTCTCTCTCACTGTTCTTCTCCCTTAAAAAAAAAAAAAAAAAAAAAAGGAAGTGGGGTGGTGTTGGGGAAGGAGTCCTGCCCAGGCAACAGCCATTGATAAAGGCCTAATAAAGCAATCCTGCCCATTCCCTGGGATTTTGCAGTAAAAGCATTGCTTGAGTATTTTGGTTATCTAAATATTTTGATACCCTCTATAGTATTTTGTGTCTCTCCATAACCTTGTCTTCCTCGTATATTCTCTTTGGATGTTGACCTACTGTTCACCATCCAGTCTTTGTTCTCAGTAGGTCTGTGTGTATAGCTGCTAATTCAGCACTGACAATCATTTTCTGTTTTTGTTACTCTGACTTTTGCCACACCTATTATTCTACCTCCAGTCCCATTCTTTCCCAACTTGCTTAATTTGCCAGTGACTGTGGATTGTACCACTTTGATCCGTTCATTTCCAAGGCTGCCCAAGTCTAGATTGTCTCATCCGGGTATTTACTTATGACTGAATGTCTCATCCTCAGAGACAATACTGGAGCAATGAACATATTCACATCACTTTTCTCTTGATGACATAATAAAGTATCACTGGAATATAGTAAACCTGATTGCTGATCTAGAATCTGTTTAGTTACCTTAGGCAAATTGTTGAAGAGGTGTGATTTAGATAGCACATGCAACTTTTTCAAGGTACAAATGCTTTTGCTCCACCCTGGACATAGTGAGTGTGAATCTCTAAAAAATGGAATCCCAGGAACCAGTTGTTAACCAGTAGTTTTTAATTAGATTAATACTCATTCCCACTCAGGTTAGAACAACTCAGTTTTTATATTTTAAATGGTCCTTCCAGGAACAGAATGTGTCCTTATCAATGGTGGTCCTCTCTCAAGAATTCTGGAGAAGCAGATAAAAATATTAAAAAACAGACTTTCTCTAAAATGGTTAAACTTTTACATCATGTATATGCTACTTAATCCTGTTTCTGCGTATTATATCAGGAAGTTGACATGACCTAGGCTGAATTTTCATTTTTCAAATAAGAAGCAACAAATCTGAATCATCTGGAAGAGTAACCACAGATAATAGTTTCCTTCTTCCAAACAATTATTGCATAAACTTCTCAAAATGCCCAAGAGCCATAACTGTGAAGTTGGGGGGAGAAGGAAGGGAGGCAGGAGGGGAGGGAGAGAAAAGGAGGGTTATCAATATGGCTGGGAACACTCAACACCCACGAGAAGACAAACTATACTCAAACAGGCAGAGAAACTCAGAAATTTCAAAAACTAATATACATATATGCGCTCATTTCTATCTGTAACATGGGATAATGCAGTGGAGACATGGGATAATGCAGAGCAGACATGAGATCAGGGAATGAATGAAAGAGGGGAGGTCCTGGACTAGGATCAGGCTTAACTTGCTTTGTCAATATCTATGTATGCATACATATGTAATAACATTTCCCTCCAATATGTAAGACTATGTTGAACAAATAAAATAAAAATGCCCAGGACCCATTGACAATTGTCATTAATGGTAATTAACAGAACATTTTATGAACTAAATTTCCCCTAAAAGACCAATGGGACTACACCCATCACCATGCATTGTACATGAAATAACTATTGTCCCTGTAACAATATAGCCCACACTTTGATGTATGAAGATTCTGAAGAGATAAATCACTAGTACCAACAGAGCTGCTTGCTGGAGGTGGAGGCGGAAGTGTTAAAGGAGAAGAATTAATACATAATCGAGCAGGGAACGTTGCATGAAGTCATTGGCTTCTGCTTAATGGGGTGGGTCTTTTCACTGACACTCAAGTTGAAAGTTATTTTCCTCCTACAAGAAGAAGGGGAAGTTCATGTAATCTTTTCAACCACCATGCCACAGAGAGAGCTGTTGCTAAAGGAAACTAGCACCTGTAACAGACATTTTACAGTCAAGGACTGAAGGAAATGGAGTCTCTAACATAAAAACAGGCAATCAGAGAAGAGATGAATAGGGCCATGAATTTACAATTGATGAAGTATATCTATCTTGAAATCTTTCTTTTTTTTTTTTTTGCAATTGAAAATAGAATGAAAATTCTCTGCCAATTTTTTTTTTCTTTTTAAAGCCACAATCTTCAAAATAGTGCATATTGGACAAAATCAAGAACACCACAGATCATTAACAAAACTGAACCAGAATAAGGGTCTGGAATGGAATAAAATAAAGACTACACATTACAGATACCCTGACAGAAGATCTTACCATGCAATTAGTAGGCAAGATTTGACACCAATGCCACACACTGTGCGTCATTTGCTTTAGTTTTCTTCTTATGCATATTTATGTTTAGTAAACTAAACATTTTTTATTTCCTGATAGGATTTCAATAGTTCATCTAATCGATTTTTTTTTCTTGTACCAGGGATTTATCTCAGGGATGCTTAAACATTGAGCCACATCCCCAGCCCTTTTATTTTTTATTTTGAGACAGGGACTCACTAAGTTACTCAGAGCCTTGCTAAGTTGCTGAGGCTGGCCTTGAACTTGAGCTCCTCCTGCCTCAGCCTCCAGAGCCACTGAATTACAGGTGTGCACCACTGTGTCCAGTTCTATATAAAATTTTAATAAACAAAGATTTAAAGTACAGTTATACTGGATTGGGCGGATATTAATTAGCAATTTAGCAGAACACAGAAAAGTTTCACCTTTGCTGAAAGGTGGCAAAGTACCGTCATGCTTTCTTCTGCATTCTTTCTGGAAGAGTAAGTCCTTCAGGAGATGGAATTTTAAATGAGGAACAAAGTCAAATTCCTCTCTGTAAATCTGTTCCTAATTTCCCTGGCTCTGTCTTCCCTCTTTCCTACTCTCATCCCCTCACCTTTTCTTCTTTCTTCCTCAGATCTTTCCTTGTCTTCCTTTGTAACTTGCTACATCCTTTCATTCCTACCATAAACGTCTCCAGGGTAAAACACAGAACATATTTTACTTCTTTCCTTTCCTTTCTTCTCTGCCTAATGAAAAAATGCCTAAAAAGGCTCATTCTCAGTGGGTTCCTGCTACAGAGTCCAGTCTTGCAGTCCTGAAATGATGTTCCCCGGAGCGTAGCTTCGCTGGGTTGGACACACTCGGCAGCCCTAAGATAACAGGATACTGAGATAATGCTGTCTGGTGAACTGAAGCAAGGCGGCTGCAAGTCAGAAGGGTGAAAAAACACTTTAAGGATGTACTGAAGCATGGAGATGAGCAATCTGCCACAACAGGGGCTCCTAGGTAGGAGTTGAAGCCAATGAGAGAGTAGCCTGGCATTTCAAAGTTAAAAACTGAATTTGGGCTGAGTATAAGTCAATAGTTCACATATGGATTTTATAGTAGTTAATTCTGAAGCTGCGTAGGACTGATTTCTTTTCTCTCAACGTAGAATGTTCGTCTGATTCTTAACTGCTCCAGCTATAGCTGAATCACAATAGGTAGCATCTTCTTTAAAAGAAGAGGGGATTGAAGAATAGCTTAGCTCTGTATTACCAAAGAGCCTTAAACTGTGTGAACATTGGAAACATTGAGAAGCAAAGGATGAATCCTATTAAAAAGTGCTTTAATTCCTTATTTGTCAGGTAGGATGCATCAGGTTATACCTGATCCTTAAATTGACCCTTAAACAAATGTTTTACACACACACACACACACACACACACACACACACACACACACACTTGTAGTTTGAATACTAGGTGTTTCCAAAAGTTCATGCGTGAGACAATGAAAAGGCTCAGAGGTGAAATGACTGGGTTGTGAGTTAATCCCCCATAGGGATTAGCTGGGTGATAACAAGGCTAGTGGGGTGAGGCTGGAGTAGGTGAGTCCCTGGGGACATGCCTTTGGGGTATGTATTGTGTATCTGGTGAGTAGAGTCTCTTTCTCTCTGCTTCCCCATTTGATGTCTTGAACCACTTCCCTCCACCAAGCCATGATGTTCATCTTCTGCCCTGATGTTCTGCTTCACCCCAAGCCCTGAGGAATGAATCCACCTTCTATGGACTGAGATCTTTGAAAGCATGAGCCCCTCAAATAAACATGTCCTCCTTAAAATTGTTCTTGACAGGTCTTTTGGTACAAGCAACAAAAAGAAATCTAAGATGCACACACACACAACGTTCTTTGGGAGGAACTTATGTAGAATATTGAGAATTACGTTATGGTCAAGTACTCTGAAATGCAAACAGAATGATGGATTCTCCATTGTCGTTTACCTGGAGGACAGTTTTGTATAAACTGGGAAGTCACTGGCAAATGCAGGCTCTAAGTGGCGAAGACACAGGGTACAGCTATTAGTTTTCAGCTCATGGAGCCACAATTTCAACTACACTTTGAAAATCTAGCAGTTGAAGTAACTGCTTTAAAGGAGAGAAAAGTGATACATTGGAGGTTGAGATCATTATCACTGCACGTAAATTTTTTTTTATAAATCCATTTCTTCAAGACTAAGAATTCAGTTTTCATAATGATTCAATAAATATAAACTGAAAGAAAAAAAATTCAGCAGAATCCTAGAAGGGGAAATAACATTACAATGCTAATACAGTCAGTAGGAGGCCACAGTAATCCAGATTATCATATATAACTGTCTCATGGAAACTAATTTGACTTTTATTGTGCTGCTAAATGAAATTATTACATGATCTATAGATTATTGAGCCCTGTGGCAATGCTGGAGAGGGAGGCATTGAGATGCATCTTTTACTTTGATGGTTGCGAGGTGTTTAAAGCACTTTACACATTAAGAGTAAGTAAAGTAGACTATAATACTCAGAAACAACACAGTGACTAAATAAATTACTTGCCAGAAACCATAACCATGGCAGGAAGACTGCAGCAAGCAAAATCTCCTCATTAACCATGTGTATCCAACAAAGACAGGAAAGGAAAAGAACTTGTACTGAGAGCTATGTAATTACGATGACAGAGGTTTTCCTCTGACAGGCATGTCCCAGACAATGCCCCCAGTTGTTCCCTAAGCAATCCCCTAATGGACTGAACATTCTGAGGACTTTGTCTCTGGTGTTAGTAACAAGGCACTGACCAGGGAAATGGTTCAATCTGAATAAGAATGTTGTTTATTGAAGATGCAGACAGACCAGGGGAAAACACAAGGCACGTGTTTGCAGATAATAAAATATTTTTGTTAGAGAAATTACATCTAAATTTTACCAGGATCCTGCTTCTTATTATAGGAATTGGCATTTGGATCATAATTAAGAGTTATCAATAATGGTTCCAACTAGTACTAACACCTACACTTCCAGGTCATTATGAGAGTCCCACTTAGATCTACCTCCCAAAAACATTAGCTCCCTCTGTTCTATTGATGGCCAGTTTTGTGGATGTTGGGTTTGTGTCCTCTCGGAGTCAAAGAATGAAATAAATGGAGGACACAAAGGCAAGTGGAGCAAACAGAGTTTATTTAAGAAAGGAAAAAAGAAAAGCCTTCTCCAGGAGAAAGGAGTCCAGGAGCCGAGAACTCAAAGAGGGGGTCCAGCTCATCTTTCTTATAGTCTCTCTAGATTCCCCCCCTTTAATAAGTCATCGCCTTCCTTCCCCCTTGCCTGGAAGCAGGGCTCAGAATCTCTGGTCTTTTCAGCAGAAGCGATGCATGTGTCAGGAACACACTTGTCAGTAGAGGGCTTTGTTAGCACAGGGGGTTACATCAGAGGATTGCTCTTTGCCCTCTTACAAAAAATGACTGTCACCCAATATCCTCCTTACTGATCCCCATTATGTTGCCTACACTGACTGCCTAATTTTCCCCCTGTCTCATTATTAAAGTAACCAGTGTGCTTCATACTGTTACTGGCGCATTTGTCGCATGTACAGCAGAGAAGAACTCAGCGTGCCTGCTTCTCTCACTGTCTTGAAAGCTCTGGTAGTTTGCAATCTGTGCTGTTCATTATGCCACGCTATCCTCCACCCAGGTACTCCGACCTACCGGTCAATCAGGTCCATGTATTAGATTGCGTTGCTTGACCACGATCTTCCTCATTTCCCCAAGCTGTAAAGTCATCCAGGATGTCTCCAAAGTCTCTGCATACCCTAATCTGTTAGTCTTTTGCTGTCTCGCTAACAATGACTTTTCCTTCCACTCTACTTTTGCTCCCTACTTCCACAGAAACAGCCAGGAAACAGCCACTTTCATTTATTCCTATTGCAAGCTTCTAACTCATCTACTTTTCTAGCACAGTAAACCCTTTACCTTCTTCTGGATCTTGACTATTCCCCATTATCTGGCTAAGGTTTTATGGTCTTTTTGGTAGTATCTTTTGCTCCATTGTTTTATCACTTCTTTCAGCCAACACCAACCCTGGAAGACCTCCATTATCTTCTTTTTCCACACACGGTCTCAATAGGACAGCTATGTAGTGTTACTTGATATAAAAAGGTGAATAGATTACACGAATGCCCATATCACCAACTTCAAATGGGTTCATAGCATGGTTGCAGCTAATCCATTCTCCCACTTTCTGGAACTAATTCACACTCTCTTCCCTGTCCTCCTAATTCCAACCCACCCTTTCTTCTCCTCTATCTTATTTCCTATTTGATCAAAAGTCATTTTCTCCCCCTCCCCCTTTGGTACTGGGGATCGAACCCAGGGTGGGTCACTTTGACACTAAGCTACATCCCCTGCCCTTTTTTCATTTTATTTTGAGACCTGGTCTTACTAAGCTTCCCAAGCCAGCCTCAAACTTGCAATCCTCCTGCCTCAGCCTCCTGAGTCACTGGCATGCACAACCATGCCTGGGAAAATTCTTGACCTTCACAGTAGCATATATCCAACTGCCTCTTATTGCAGTATCCCATCCTGCTTCTGTCTGGTAAAACAGACACTATTCTTCCTCCTAGCTAAAGCCAGACCATCCACTGGATCCCACCTGCTCACCAATTATTAAAACTTTGAATATGAAAATCTTTCTCTCATCCATAGATTTGATAGCTTCCTCAACTCAGTTCTTCCCTCTGACATTTTAATATGCTGAAGTATCTCCCATAGTCTCAAAACTCCTCCAAGAATCCCAGATTTCTTAAACCTGTTTCATCTACCATCACCAAAATATAATCTCCTGGTCTCCATCCCTAATCTTTTCATTGACCAAAAATATAGCATCTTTCTCAATCACTGCATTAAGAAAAGGTATTACTGGAGTATTTAATGAAAGCCAGGTTGATTGACTTTTCAGCAACATTTGTATATCTAATTCCCTTCTCCTTCTGGAATGCTCTTCCATTGTCCTCGGGGACTCATTATTCTCATTTTCTTTCTGCTTTTCTGTTCAATCTCTGTATGCTTCTTCAAATATTCATCCTCTACACAGGCATTAATAATATTGTTTTTTTAAAAGTTCAGAATCTCATCTTCCTTTCATCCTCTAATATCAGTTACAGTTTTACCCTCCCTCAGGTTTTTAAGTGTCTTTAATGTGCCAATGATTTTTAGTTCCGGTCTCTCTTCTTGAGCTCCGAACATAAGTGCATAACTGCCTACTCAAATACCTCTCTCTGGATGCCTCAAATATACTTTAATCAGAACAGAACCAATTTCATGGTTTCCTATTGTTGTATAGGGGACAGCCTACTTGTCCTGCAGTGACTTTCCCATTCGAATAAATTCACCACTCACCCAGTTATATCAACAGAAAACCTGGGGAAATCCTCAATCTCCCCCTTCTTGCCCTATGTCCCTGTCCATCAAGGCCATCAAATCTTTCCGCTATGAATACCTGTGGATATCCATCCCATGTTTCTATCTTCATGGTCACTAGACAAGCCCAACCTGCCAAATTTTGTTACCTGGAGTCTTATAATATAGCCTGTTACCAGTTCTTCCCAAACCACTAAGGTTTCCTCTTCAAATAAAACTAAAGCGATTATTTCCAAACATAAATCTGATATGTTCCCAGAATCCAATTTCTGCCTAAAATACTTAGAGTTTCCCATTTTTTTAAGGATGTGAAAAACACCTTAGGAGACTGCCCATCTCCAAAATCACATCCTCCACACCATTTGCCTCATTCTCTGGAGTCCTGGCACACCAACCCTCCCGAAGTTCCTCTAATGTGCCTTGGACCCTCCCGCAAGAGGTGACTCTTTTGTGCAGTTCCCTGTACTATGTACCTTTCCTTTCTTTGTTGAGTAAACTTATAATCACCTTGCCTCCGTTCACTTTCTGAGAAACTTTCCTAGCCCACAGGGTAGACCTGATTCCTTACCCTTCAAGCATCTACCTTATTTTTTCATATATGCAAGGTGACCAGCATGTAAGACCAACACTCAATTCTGAGACTGTGGAGAGTCCATTTGGCACTTGTCCTTCATAAGAAAAAAAAAAATATATATATATATATGTGTGTGTGTGTGTGTGTGTGTGTGTACACACACACATATATAAGATAGGCGGGTGGATGTGAGGATGAAAAGTTAGGAAAATTTAAAGAGTGTCTTCCTCATGTGTATTATATTTCAATTAAACAACCTTTATTGCTGGACTTTAATCGCCTACATTTTTTTTCTGGCTAAGGAGAAAAACTGTATTCTTCAATCTGCTTTTACCATACCCTGTTTTTTAATGCTAATCCAATATTCTAGAACAGCCTCCCCCTCTCCCACAACACCTGCTTTCCAATTCAAAATTCTCACAATATCCCACAGCAGGTAAGAAACCCTATCATTTAGTCTATTGAGAAAAGTTTCCTTTTACTCAAATGTTTGGTGCTCCATAAGGACCATACTCTTAAAAAGGGAATTCGTATAATTTATTTAAATTCACTACAGTAAATATTCATCACACACCTACCAATTGCCACAGCATGTCATTGTGAGAATACAGAAACAAACAGGACAGATTTTACTCACCCTGCCGGTGCGATATTGTTAACAGAAAAGCTGGTTGCTTAAGACAATAATTATAATTGGACTTATGAGAATCAGTTTATTGTAATGTGAAATTAATTTGTGGCTTAAGTTTTCTGGGCATTTCAATACATATAACTCAATAAATAATATTGATCAAGAGTGGCTCCTTAAAAGGATAATCTACATTCACAAAAATGATTTTAATAAATCAGGGAGCATTCAACCAAACTAGACAAATGATTATACATGACCAGAGGAAGATAAATGTGACTTTAATGAATATTTCCAACAATCATTCACTGTTTATGATATCATTAGCTTAAAGCCTATATCATAGCCACAAAACAAAATAATCATAATAACATTAATAATGTTATTGACCAAGTCCCAAGTTTTCAATTCTGCAAAGATTTGAAATTGGCAAAGATGCACTGAAACCCTTTTAAGATCGTAATCTAGAGCTTATATATCCTTTATTGAAGTTAAGAATGAAAATGTGGATTGTGCTATAAATAGGACACTGGAATAAAAGTATCATTTACATATACATAAGCCATCCTATAAGTAGGGCTTGGATAAATATGATATCCTTTCATACATTGCACAGCATATGAAGAAGTGACTTTCATGACCTGTTCAATCATTTTTGGTGGAGAGGAGCAAAATATTTTGAACAAAGAGTTACATTATGTTTATGACAATTTGGTTTTGTTTTCACAGGAAATGGCTTGTTGAAATCACTGTTAGTCTTCATTTGAGAATAATATGACTTCTTATGTCAAGTCTGATATTGTCTTAGACAGTAGTAGGTCTGAAAGTATTATACCTTCTTCCTGCTGATGGGTTTTCATTGTATCATTTTGACTATGTAAAGCAGATGTCTCTTTTGAAATTCAACAATTTTATGAGATCCTCCTTGTCTTTGTTCTCAAATCTGTGAATAATTCATGTATTATGGTACATGTATCAATTATTTGAGTGAACAAAGGCCAATACCATTTTCTTACCTCTAGTAGAAGTGTAATATTTAGAAATCAACCAATCATGTTTTTCCACACCACCACTGAAATTGTTGCAGGTGTACATGGCATTTGGTTGAGGAATACTGACTCGATTTTCGTGTTTTTTTTTTCCTTTTCCTCTTTTTGTACCCCCCATCAATATTGTCAGTTTCAGAGAATACTTATCTAGTCTTTTTTCACTCATGTTTCTTGTAGCTTGGAATCCAGTGTTTCAAAGGTGAACCAACAAGTCATAACAAGTAAATAGATTCTCACAAAAGAAAAATAAAAAAAAACAGAGTGTGATTGTGAATTCTCTACCATGTCAAGTGTTTGTACAACTACCTTACTTCCAAGCCAAAGATCATCCCTGGGTCCCTCTTGAACACTTTTTGCTCAATATAAGTCAAAGTAACTGCAATGTTCTGATATTGGACAGTTCCCAGAAATCATAACCAAATCTGTAGGCTTATCATTTACAAATAACGTCACAATAATGAGAGCAAGAACTATTTAGGAAAAGTAAGGAAACACAGGCCAAGACTTGCCAACAAATAACCACAACTAGCAACAGAGTAGAATTTATCAATTAGTCTGCATTGAACATCTCCAGACAGTGTACCTTATAACAGTGTCCTATTTATCAGATAACTAATTTACACCACTGTTAATCTGAAACACAGCTCAGTCGTCAAAATAAAATGACAATCTAGTTCTTCCATGAATGCCTTTCTTATATTACATATCAGTTAGGTACATAATATTTTGTTCAGTTGACAGAAGTAACGTTTGCAGAAAAGTTTATACCATTTTCCCAGTGAATCTAAAAATACTTTTTAACACTCTAGTCATTAAACTGCTATTTTTCTCAAAAGAAAACATCTCTAAAAACATAAGTCAAACTGTAAGTGGTATATTTGTTGCTCATGTTTTTATAAATGTTCTACATCTAGAATGATAGGACAAGATGGGTTCACAATATTAATGAAACACAGAAAGAAAAAAAGAAACCAAAAAATATAGATAGTATCCTCAGTACCCTGTATGTGAAATAGTTGTCTGTTTAAGCAAGTTAAATAATGAATGTCTTTAAAGATATCAACATCTGAAAACTTGAAAGAAATGTATTACCTGTTGAGTAATCCTGTCTTTCTCTCCTAGCACTTGTTGCTTAAGCACCATATTCCCTGAAGCAGAGCTTCTCCATCCCCAAGTTGTCTCTTATTATCACTGTGTTTTTGCAGCACTGGGGATTGAAGCCAGGGCCTTTCCCATGCGAGACAACCCCTCTACCACACAGCTGTACCACCAGCTCTCTCTTTGGTACTTCTAACGTTGATTGAGAACTTGCCATGAGCTAGAGAAGCCCTGGACTAAGAATTTTCCCTAAATAATTTCATTTAACCTTGTAGAAAACTGATAACTGCAAACTGCAGCGTAGGTATCAGCCTATTACACTGATGAAGGAAACAGAGGTGCCCAGTAATAACCTCTGCACACTAAGTGGTGGATCTAGAATTTAAAATCATGCTGACTCACTCTGGAGCTCTTAACCATTTTCACATACTCTCCTCCAGCGGAATGTTCTTAGGGACGAACTGAACTCTACATACGTGAAACAAGCACAGATTTTACACATAGGGAGGTGCACAATTTAAAAATCAAAAATAAATTTCAAAACTCCAAAATGAAAAGACAATGGTGATCGTTTCCGTTTGTTTTATTGTTTCTTTTTTTATTTTGGGTTCTAGGGATTGAACAGGTGTATTTAGTCACTGAGCCACATTCTCAACCCTTTTTATATTTTATTTTGAGACAGGTCTTGCCAAGTTGCTGAGGCAGGCTTTGAATTTGCAATCCTCCTGCCTCAACCTCCCAAGTTGGTAGGATTACTCAGAATCGTCCAATAAGGTTTCAGTACATTTTTCCCTTACTTCCCCCCTAGAGTTCTAACTGAATTTTTCGAAATACTATATCAAGCTCTGTAGGCCTTATTTATTATTATTATTATTATTATTTTAGTAAAAATGATTGGACAAGGATAGGCCTTAACTCACTTTGTCAATATCTGTCTATGCATGAACATATAGTAATGATTCCCTCCAATACGTAAGACTTTGTCAAATGAATAAAAAATAAATTAAAAAAGCAAAGTTTAAAATAAATGATTATTATTGTAAATCTGAAATCCATCCCTTATGTGGGACAGGGGAACAAAGAGCAAGTGGTCATGCAGGGCTGAGGACTATAAAATGAAGCAAATCATAGCCAACAGATGGGATCTTTCACAGCTTGTTTGGGGCTTCATCAAAGGGAAATTTCTCATGTGGTGGAGAGGGCTTTCAGGGCTGATGGGCAGTTGTGGAAAGGAAAACTTGACTGCAATGAGACAGAGCGAGCTGAGGCCTAGTCCTCTGCCACAGAGACTCCCGCTCAGTTTAGTTATGGGGCATATGTTGAGATTTTCAGTTTGATCTTGTCTTTTTTTTTTAATTTCTTTTTAGCCAACAATGAACTTTCTTTGTTCTTGTCAAGCGTGGAGGATGGTAATTGTAGATAAATCTGCCTAACCTATCGAGACATCTGTGTGTGCTCTCATTAACTACCTGCTCATTTTTGACACAGAAAAATAAACACACTTGCAGAGTGTTCCAATGTGTGCAGCTTCTGCAGTCCCTTGGGAGAGGTAGTTGGCACTGCAGCGTGAGGGAGGAGGGGAAAGAGGGGAGCATGTGAGGCTTCCGGTGCAGCTTCCATACCACTTCCCAGCAGAGTCTCAGCTTCTTCCTGCTCAAAATGCCCTTCACTTACCTCACCACAAGGGCACTTTCATATCTCCTAAGTCCTGGACTCTTGCTGTAACAAAGGCAGATTCTTCATTTGTGCCTGCAAATGTCCAATGGGTGGTTAAAAGCAAAATTGAAGACTTGACTTCTCTGCTTCCATTTTGCATCCATCTCCTCTTTTCTTTCTTTGGATTTCAGGAACAATGTCTGACAAGATCCGCATCTTGTGAGGAGTCAAAGCGACCCGCCTGCCCAGGTCACAACAACATTCTTAGCCATGAAATAGACTGGTCTGACCAATCCTGAGAGAAGGAGCAGATCCCACCCAATGGAGACTACAGCTTTAGCGATGCAAATCCCACACCCTGGGCCTCATTCCACTTTCTATAACACCTCAGAGGCATTGTTAAAGACCTGGGTCTCCTGTCTTCACAGTGTAGCTGCAATGACGGAAGTTTCTTTCCTGCTTTTCACCATCATTATCTTTTCCTTTTGGTTTCTGGGGCCAGAAGTTGGGACCTGTTCAGGCCTTGGGCCTAGGACTTTGGTAATAATTCCAACCCATCACTCTCTTCCCATTCTTTCCTCTGCCCTCTTTTGCCTTTTCATCTCCCTCTCAAGAGGCAAAACAATAGTACAGGAAGGAAGGAACAAAGGAAGGAAGGAAAGGAGGGAGGGAGGAAGAGAGGAAGTAAGGAAGAAGGTAGAGAGAGGGAGAAAATCAGTGAGCCACTGACTACATGAGACAGTGGGCAGGACTGTATATAATTATAGAACTCAGTCCCACAGCAGCCTGCTCAGGAAACTCACACCCCCTTTTAGGAAGCCAAATTGCTATTTCTTAATGTCAATCCAGAACTCTACAACAACTTCCAAAATAATAAGCTACAAAGTGCAGAACTGGATTAGTAGCTCACTGCCCTAATTTTGGTTCCCACTTCCAACTTAGAACCCACTGGAGAAATAAAAATGTGTTCCCCTAATCAACCCTATTGGATGCAGCTTCTGGTTAGCCTGCCTGCATCCTCCCCATGCCAAAGGCCTCCAATCGGTGCACACCTGAATTTCCCTTTTCTCCACCATCTTTCCCTCTTCTCTGCCTGCCTTTGAGTCTCTGCCAACAACAAAGCAATGGCAGGTGACTTCTTTGCTACAGCAAGCTCTGAATAACCGTTTTTGCTGCTTATTCTCATTTTTGTTGTCTTTATTTGTTTCCATAGAAGAAAGAGAGAGAGGAGAGAGAAAATAATTCCCAAAACCAGTGGTTAGTTTTTCATGTTTTTATTTTCTAAATATCCAAATAAATTATATATTGAGAATACAAATTACATGTTTATATCTTTGCATTCCTCAATACTCCTATTTAAGTTCTTAATACAGAAGGTGAATAATTTTCATTAATTATTAAATGAAATAAACACCGTAGTAAATCGCAGATCAAAAGAACCTCACATGTTAATTTGATACAACATCCATTTCAAATGGGGGAGCTGAATTACGCAAATGTGCAATTCAGAATATATGACCAGAATATGTTTCCCCAAGCTAAAGGCAATTAAGAAGTGGATTCAAGAAAGCTCTCTGCCCTCCTTCTCTTTACCCAAGAGTCCGGCCACCTTCAGTCATGGAGAGCAAAGGCTAATCACTGAAGACAGATCCTTATCACAGGGTGGAACCAGAGGAATTTACTGTCACACATTTCACTAACTAGCCTTTCTTTGTCATTCTTTTATCTGCCTTCCTTCACATTGCTGTCTTTTTTTTTTTTTTAAGAGAGAGAAGGACAGTGAAAGAGAGAGAGACAGAGAGACAGAGAGACAGAGACAGAGGGAGAATCAATTTTTATTGAGTTTTTCACATGGCTTTTGTTGCTCTGACACTTAGTTGTGTATGTGGTGCTGGGGTTTGAACCTGTGTACTCGTGCATGCCAGACAAGCACTGTAATCACCCCAGCCACTGCTTTGAGACTCAAAGTCCTTTCCCTTTGTCTTGTAATTTCTCCAAAACTTTACTCTTCTTTGTAGAAGATATCACACAAGCTGGAATTCAAATTCACCTCTTTGGCAGCTACAAATTAGTAAAATCCTATTTGTTTTTCTAGTTAATTAGTCTTTAGTTACAAGATTCACTATTAAGAAAGCATGGGAGTTATTCTTCCCCAACAGTAACTGACTTTCATTTCTACAATCACTTCTGCTTTTCATAGTTAAAACAAGCTCTAAACATTTGTATCAGTCACATTAAGGTACGCATGTATGTCTCTATCTCAAGTATATCAAGGAATTCTTCCATATATTATGACTTATTTAATATGGGGGTAGATTTTTAGAGAGTGTATGGATAAACTCCGTTTTTTACCCTAAAATCTTCTGAAATAAAAGTGATGATAGTAAACTAGAAGTGCATATAATTAAACAGTATTAAAAGGGAATAAATCCCTAAGAGTACTGGAAATAATAGAAAAAAGGGTCATTTTTAGAGGATTTTGATACATTTCTAGAAGACCAACAGGACCAACGTAGAGACTTGTTGAGATTTTGTGGGTTTTGTTGTATCAGTGAATTTTGCTTATGAAGGTGGTGTTTATTTATCATATTAGAAAAACAAATTGAGAAAATATGAATATGATTTACTCATTTTAAAATGATAAATACATTAAATTGACAAATTGCAATTTTATGAAGACTAAATGCATTTATAAAACATACTTAGTGACTTTGTTTTAAATTTTTGTAATTTTTTTAAAGATTTGGATTGATAGAAGGTAGTTGGATTCTCATATTTGCTTCTGCAGTTGATCTGTTTGCATTTGAGTTGGGTTTTTTCTGTTTGTTTATTTGGTTGTTGGTTGCTACATATGAATAAAACCTACCCTTATCCAGACATGTACTTGGAGAAGGCAAGAATAAATTTTTATAGCATTGTAGATGGTCTTCTTTAAAACTACAATAAAGCACAAAACTATTCCTTTCTTATAGCTTAGGTGCAGTGTGGAATCTAAAGTATGCTAATAAATTTTTTATACTGTATCACCTTAAAATCAATGGACTTCTCTTGCAACATGCTCTTTTACTCACAAATGATTTTATAACATATTAATTGTTCACTAAAAAAAGATTGGACCAAAGAGCTATGAAAATATTTTACATGATGGCACATTTCATGACCCAATAACAAATATCATATATAAGTATAACTGTTCATCTGATCAGGTAAGTCTTTTATTATCTGAAGTCATTAAGCTGTATAATAAATTCTATTTTTCCAAAATTGCAATTTTCATTTAAAATTCAAATTTTATCAACAACCAATTATTTTCTTTGAGGTGATAGATTCACTTTGTCTATTTTTAAGACCATTTCTGCAAAATATACAAATCTGTGTATTCACCATGTTTCTCTCACTAGTGTAGAAAGGTAATAGGTGATACAGGGTAGTTTTAAGATCACTCACTTTCCTGTAGGATAGGGATATGCTGAGAAACACTACAGGCCATAGAATAAGAAATAGAAGTTTATGACTATTAGTTATTGCTATACATGTAACTAAGTAAAATTAAATAATTAAAGTAAACATTATTTTTTAAATAGAACATAACATAGTAAAAGGTATGTAATGGTTATTGTGTGTCCTTGCAGAGTTAGGTGACCTAAAGGTGGTACATTTGGAAATGGAGTTCTAACGTGTTATTGGAATTGCTGTGATCATCAGCTGTGGAGTGAAGGCAGAAGGCACAGAAATAAATTTCATTGGGCTAGTAATTGGGGAAGGAGCAAGGAACTGTTTGTTAATTCTATTGGAGAAGTTCATGTTTTTCCTTGGGTGCCAAGGACATTGGGTTTTAAGAAATGAGGTTATATAGCTTGAGATCATATTCCACAAGTGTTAAAATATCATAATAGTGGATAGTAAATGGATAATTGTAAAAGTGAGGGATGAACTGGGATGTAGCTCAGATGTGGTTCAATCCCCAACACTCTCCAAAAAATAAATAAAAAAAAATAAACCAGGGACAGAAGCAATTTCTGCATATCTACCTGCCAATATTGAGGTTTGTTACAAAGCTTTCTTGCAACCAGAAATGCAAATGAATAAAAACTAGCAAAACTAATAACATAGGTAATAAGGAGGTAGTGGAGAAAAGTACTCAATTCTATAACTCAGTACGACATGCATCAATAAAATAACATGGACTGATGGAAGTTGGATGGATTGATGATAACATTAAATAAAATAAATAGAATTAAATATTAATTGTCAAATCTAGGTAGAAAATATGTCTCTGTTCAACTTATTCTTTCAAATTCTCTGATTGTTTAAACTTATATTAATATGATATTGGAATTGTTTTTAATTGCCCCCAAAAAATCAAACCAATAGCATGTGAAACCACCATGCTTTCTTGTCATTGCTTTTGACAGATTCTTTATTCATTTCAACCTATCATTATATTGGCATAGGAGCATTTCCAAGTTTGAGCAGAGACCTGAAGAGAAAGGAAAATTGTCCCCCTACAGAATGACTGTCTTTTCCAGAAGTAACTGTGTTACAGGTGCTTTTTCAAAATTTCTATTTTAGAAACTCACCTTGGAGGTTCTCACAATTTATCCCTAAAATTGATTCTTGATCTAAATACTACATGAAGTTCTTTGGCCTCAGGGAATAAATATTGAATTTTTCTATAAAATTTCTATATACCTATTTGACCTTTGTTCTTTTATTATTATTTTGATAAGAAATTTTAAAATTTAAGACCTGCTTATAAGACTATTAACAAGAGATCTCTCAGGATCTCAGATTAGGAGCAGGGGTAGAGCTTTGGAATTAATAAGAAAGAGAATTTGCTGTCATCATGAAAAAAATGGATAATTCAGAAATGTTGAAAGAATTCATATAGATTTACCTTGTGAAATCCTCTCTGGTTTCATTCCAGATTTTTCACTATTAATGCTCAGGGACCTTGGGTTCTCACCAAGAATAAGTAAAACTCTTCAAAGTGCTATGTCTAATAGTTCAAAAATGCTATGTGAGGAAAAAGAAAATAACGTAATGATTTCTAAGAATCTTTCATATTTTAGGTTAGAACATTCAGTGATTTTTTTCTTAGTAGTACATCCCATAAGGTTTTTCTTTACATATCTTTTCTTCAGTCTTACCAACTCTGACATCATTGCTACAAAATGAGAATAGACATGCCACAGTTTTACTAAGTCAAGCATTCTTTGCAACCACCAACCAAAGCTGCGGTAGAAAACCCTGCAAAAATACATTTACTACTTGCCTTATTCAGAGAATGAGGTGCTGGGATATTTATTGTTGTTGCCTTTATTTTTTTTCCTTAACAGATATAAAGTTAGACAACATCTCAATAGCTCTCCAGCTTTTGCCCTTAGCTAAGAGTCTCCACTTGGAAGTAGAAAGACAGAAGGTTCATTTTTTTCTGTTAAGATAAAAATAAAAATTTAGGAAATGCAAGGACAGATAAAGCAGCAAGAACACGCCAGTTGGCAGTTTAGGTTTGCTTAGGTGGTGTTCTGGGAGAAGATACATGTTTTGAGTGATATGAGAGACACTTCACAGCCACTTCACGTCACTCCAGACACTGTGTGGTTAGGCAGAGTGACTCAGTGTCAGTCCTAAAGTATCTTGGAAGGTAATATCCTTTCATTACCCAAAATGCCCCACAAGTCTGGGCAACACTCCTCAATTAACCTCCATTATAAAACAAAAGTAAATCTACAAATAAATTAAAATAATTCATGGTCATGGTTTAGATATGAGGTATCCACCGAAAACTCATAGGGCAGATAATGCCACATATTTTCAGAGGTGAAATGATTAGCGTATAAGAGGTGTAACCTGATTGGTGAATTAATCCACTGATATGAATTAACTGGGCAGTTAACTATGGACAGTTATGGTGTGACAGTAGGTGATGGGTCACTGGGATCCGCATTGGGGGTTTACATTTTGTCCTTGGTGAGCAGAATTCTCTCTTTCCTAATTGTCATATCCTGACAAGCTTTCCTCTGTCACCCCCTTCCATCATGATCTTCTGCCTCACTATGGGCCCAGAGCTATGGAGATGGCCGACTATGGACTGAACCTTTGAAACCGTGAGTGTCAAATATATTTTTTCTCCTCTAAGTTTTCTTGTCAACCTTTTTGGTCAGAGCAATGTAAAAGCTGACTAAAAAATTTACTGAAAAGCATCACTGGGGCATTAAGGGGAAACCTGCAATACGCTGTTATGCTTTATAAAAAGAAGAGAGAATGGAGGGAGGGAAAGGAGAGTGTATGGACATGGGTACAGAAAGGGTTTCTTTAAGGGTGTTGAGGTACCAACTTAAAATACAAAACTTACAATAATCTTCCTTTTTTCCCTTTTTTCTCTTTTTAAAGAAAAAAAGAGAGAGAGAAGAAATAAATTGTATTTACTCATTCATCTGGCTTTCATTTCTCTGATATTTAGTTGTGTACATGGTGCTGGGGTTTGAACCTGGGCCCTTGTGCATGCCAGGCAAGGGCTTTAACCACTGACAGCCACTACTCCAGCCCCAGAGTAATCTTTCTTAATCCCTTGGGAATCTGTTTCAAGACCTCCAGTGGATGTCTGAAACCATATATATTACGAAAGCTAACATTTCATGCATTTTCTATTTTAATGAAGTACTTGTCGTACACAGTGGCCATGATATCTGAAGTTCATGGTACAACAGCAAAACTAGTATTCTTCTTTCTTCTACACAATTTCATGAATAGAAGATTTGTTCTTACCATAGTGCTTAGCAACCTCATCATATGTATATGAATAGACTGAATCAAGAAACAGGGCACTGGAATTTTCTTGTAAATGTTTGTCTTTTGTTCTGAGACCATTATCATTTCACATTCTCTCAGTTTGGGGTATCTACCAATTAGAAGGAGTTGGATCCTGAGGTTTAATGCATACTTTAAACCCATTTTGAAAATTCTAAGAGTGGACTCTGTAGACCTGGGTTTTGTGTGTTTTGCCTATTACACTGATTATCTCATTTGTCTTAAGGAAAGGAGTGCCAAAGGAAAATTGAGCAGGGCAGATTGGAAAGCATCCTGATGCCTGGGGCTTTTCATGAGAACTGAAAAGTTCTACTCAAGATACTTGATTCTGTTTCTTGTGTCTGGATAAGGTTGGGAAGTCTCCTGAACCCAACAAACCTGACACCGGAGTCTTACTTTGAGAGAGGAAACTGAGAATATGGTTTGTAAATTCAAAAGACTACTATTTAGCAAACTATTTGACCTCTGCATATTTTCATCAGTGACATCTTATGGCTCTGTTCAAGGCAACCCAAGCATTCATCTGATAAATATTTATTGAGGGACCACAATGCAATGAAATTTCATCTAGGACCTGGGGATACAGCAGCAAATGAAACACATAATCTCTGCCCTTAAGGAGATTAAATTTTGGAAGCAGAGGCATAAAATAACAACATAACTCAAGATCATAATTTTTAGGTAGACTATCTAAAGTGAGGTGTATAAAGTGGAATAGTTGTCTAGAGAGTGACTAGAGATTTTCAACTCCCAGAAAAGACTTAATCCCTGACCAAACTTGAATCAAGTTCTTCTGAGCCCTCTTTCTGACAAGACCTTCAGCAGGGCCCATCCTTGTTGGGTGAATACTCACCTATGGTGTATGAGCACACTTGACATCTGATCTAATTCTTGACATGTGGTCATCCTAGCTTGCTTTTAGCAATGATCACATTAAGCAAATTTAGCAAGAACCCAACTACCTTTGATGAGCCTCTTAGTAATTTTCTATTCACTTACCCTCATCAGTCTACTCATTGAGGCTATAAATCCTCAACCAACTTTGTTATATTTGGTGTTGAGCCCTGTTTTAGTCAGATTTTTCACCACTCTTACCAAAAAATTAGACATGAGTAATTTTAAAGAATGAAAAGTATATTTGGGGCTCACAGTCTCAGGGGCCTCAGTTCATAGACAACTGACTGTGTTGTTCAGTGCTGAAGACGAGACAGAACATCAAGGCAGATGGATGTGATGGAAGAAAGTAGCTCAAGACATGACAATCAGGTAAGAGAGAGAGACTTCCACCCTCCAGGGACAAAATATATATTCCAAAGGAATGACTCCAACCACCCACCTCCTCCAGAGCCACACCCTACCTGCCTACAATTACCACCCAGTTGATCCCTAATGAGGTTAAATATTTAATAACCTAATCATTCCATCCCTGAACCCTCTTGAATTGTCTCACACCTGAGCTTTTGGGGGTACTTCAAATCTAAACCATAACAAGCCCCATCTCTCTCTCCTATTGTGATAGTTCCGATACCTGTCTAATAGCCCTGAACAAAGCCTTCATTATTGTTTTTAGCAAGCATTAGAATTTTTTTTTTCTCTAACAGTGCTGTAACATCACCTGAAAATATGCCAGTAAGACATGGCTGAGCTCATTATAGTGACACAGCAATATCTATGTTCGTAGCAGCTCAATTTACTATTGCTAGATTATGGAAACCCAGATGTCCCTCACTGGATGAATGAATGGATACAAAAACTGTGGTACATTTATACCATGGAATTCTACACAGCAATTAGGAACAATGATATTGCAGCCTTTGAAGGTAAATGGTTGGCTATGGAAGAAATCATGCTGAGTAAAATCAGCTTATCCCAGAGAACCAAGGGTCAAATGTCTCCACTCATCTGTGGAGGCTGGAGCTAGACCCTGGTTAGTGAGAAAGTTGGTCTAGTATCATGTGTTAAATCCAGATAAAGTGTAATGTTATACA